>JAOTAY010000189.1:2799812-2838921 GCA_025629805.1 Erythroxylum baracoense | reverse complement strand
GAATGAATATACACCCTTCGAATCTTCTTTGTTAGTTTTGAGCACTTCAATTTAAGTTCCTTAGTCCAATGTCCCTTATGACTAATTTTATTGTTGTTTGAGTTAGGATGTTATTGGCTAGGAATTGAATTGATGGCACCAACTAATTTATCTGGTTAAAGTTGCAAATCCCTTCATTCTATATGCATAGCTATTACCTTCTTTCCTTTGTTTTTATCAGGTGTTATTATGTTGGATATTTAAAAAAAAACATAAATGTTAGTAACAACATTAATTCCCATCAAAGTACCTAAATTTTTTTTTAATTATGCATGATATCAAGATTATGCCTCAATCCTTCCAATATGGTGAATTGAAATATGTTATTTTTTATTTCAATTAAGATTAAGAAAACTTCGCTTTCACTTTCTATTACTTGGGTGTTTTCCAGGTGTAAACTCTTGCAAATGTGATAGTTGATCAAGTACATCGTCACCTAACAAGTGCAAAGGATTTCACTATATTCTACTTTGCCATTAAACAATTTACTTCTTCACCATCTATGCTTATGTTCCAAGTAACGAAGATGTCCAATATAACATATTTTACTTCATGGCCTCATAGAATGAGTTTGTTGGTTACACACAAGACAGGCTATATACCCTTTCGTACTCCATCTAAACAAATTTTCATAAGCTGGAAAATCATTTATAGTTCACAAAATAGCCGTATGGATTCTAAAATCTTCACCTTCAGCAACATCATCAGTTCCTAATCTAACCTCATAGATGCTTTAAATCATTAACTAGGATATCCTTGCCAGGAGCAGTAAGTCCCAGAATAAGTAAAGATAATAATAAAAAAGGCTCCTTCATACACTTCCATGAGGATAAATTGTATGGAGAAAGAATTATCGACCACATGCAGTAAGAAGTACTCATATTACCAAATGGATTAAATCCATCAGAGGCTAACTTGAGTCAAACATTACGAAAATCTTCTGCAAACCATGGAAGCTTCCCATCAAATTCTTGACATATGCCTTTAATTCTACCTAATGATACATAATGTTATCATCAATGCGTTTTTTTATGCCACCTTATATCTATGGTTGTTTTTGTTGACATAAGAAACCTTGATAGTTGTAGTTTAATAGGGAAGTATCTCAAGATTTTATGGGATATCTTTTTTTCCTTTTCTATCATCGACTTGTCAACTTGATGTACCATAAATAGGACATTCTTGAAGATCTTTAATGTCCTTCTAAAAGATAGCATAATCTCACTTACAAGCATGTATTGATATACATCTTAATCCTAATACAAGGTCCCTTAACAATTTTTTTTGCTTCATAGTAAGATTTGGAAAATTTGTAGCCAATCGGTAATGCATCATTGAGCAACTCAATCAACATATTAAAAGATTTGTTACTTCACCTATTATATACCTCCAAGTGCAACAACTTGACAACAAAAGATAGCTGTAAGAAATTAGAACACCCTAAATATGATCCTTGTTAAGCAACTTTCAATAAATTCTTAAAATTATTTTCTATAATTCTACCAAATGTATTAAGCAAAGTATTATCTTTCATAGTCTCTATATAATTCCCCACATCCTCTGAACTCTCTCCAATTTCATCATTTACATCATCATTAATATCAATATCATCTACATCATTATTATTATTATCACCGTCTTCACTTGTATCAACACTTCTAACATTACTTGCTTCAGAACGTTTACTATGATAAATCCATTGAGTATATAATTTATCTATGTCTTGGATTAGCAAGTGATTATATATCACAACTTGACTTTTAATGTTGAAATTTAAGCAATCTATACATGGACAACGAATTTCACATTCTAAACTCTCTTGATCTTTTACAAATTTCATAAAAGCCTTCACTCCTTCTAAGTATTGGCTGGACCATTTCGGATGAGTGATCTAACTTTTATCGATGTAACTATATAATTATAAATAAATTACTTAATTACTAAATGAAACTTAAGTTGTTAATAAAATAATAATAAATCAATTTAAGTTGACATACCAAGTTTGAATTCTACCAAAGAATGCCATTAGTTATCAGACTATGCCAAACTCTATAATAAGATATATGACAACATAAGGTTTTGTACTTAAGAAATATGAGCTAGCTTAGAATAGGAAGCATGAACCTGTCTTCAAACCCATATGTACATTCATTTTTATAAACCAAGAACGTCAAAGCCACTTCCACTCACATCCTAACTAATTTGTAATAAGGTTAATAAAGCGTTCAACCATGTATCTACAATCATGTATCTAAGATTTTACTCAGATTTTCCCAAGAATTTAAGCAGTGATTTTTAAACATACCTCTAAATTCTAAAGCAAGAACTGTAAGATTTGATTCAATGTGTGCTTTCCCTATTATGAGCTTCAACACCTCCTATTCAATGACTTTTGTAATTAAAGTATTAGTATCATCATTCTTAACAAGCATATCATAGAACTCTTAAGAAAGAATCAATTATAACTCTTTATTGTTATCGTTGCCATTATACTTAGTTAATGATTATGTAGAGGAGACTAATGTTTTATTTGGCATGGATGTTAGACATTTGGTTCAATTTGCAATGAAAATAAATCCAAAATAGATGAACCATAAAGCAAAATTATTTAAGACAGAGTGGCGCAAACAAAGAAACATAGTCTAATTGAACTTAAGCCTTTAGGTTGTATTTATTGAGACATATTAAATGGTTCAAATAATTTTATGCTTTCTTTGGACAACTAGAGATGACAATCCTTACTAGTTAGGTCTTTTGTGGAAAAAAATACTATAAATGGAGAAACTCCAGATGATGCATGTGCCAATATGGATTAATTTTCATAATGTGTCATTAAAGTATTGATCGACAACATACTTCAACTATCTAGCAAGTTTCTTTGGAAAACCTATATATTTGGATGAAACTACAACTTCAATGAAGTAAATAGGATGCATTAGAGTTCATACAAAGGTAAAAATGGATTAGGAATTACTAGATTCTATCTTAATATTAAATTTGGATGAAAAATGAAAACATGGTAAAGAAGTTTATAGTTATAGGCTATCAGTGGAAGCCCTCTTTAAATCAACAGAAAAGCCAATAGAGTTCTAACTATAAATCATTCAAGAGAGGAGATTATAATTAAATAATGGAAATAGATGATATTGAAGGAAACACCAAGTTATACCAATAACAATCAGCTCTTAAACTATATTTAATTTTACAAAAAAAAACATTGTTAATTATGTTGATAACCAAATAAGTAAAGAAAAACCAACAAATTTACCCCAATCTTCTAATGATATTGCCAACAACAAGGATAATCCATGTAATTTAGAATGTTAGAGGGCTCAATTTCCAAAAAACATGTAATTCATGATTATCCTTCCTAAAAAACCATATCAATATAGAAAAGGAATATGGTTCTTTAGCAAAGATTGGTCTACTATTATCAACCATAAATATCAATTTAATGGTTGAATTATGGTGGCTTTCAACCCTAATAAAGTTATGGTCGTTGATATGAGCTTATTAGACCATATAAACCACATCACAGGGAAAGTCTTACCCAATCCTTCTTTAGTTTGTTTCACACTCGTATATGGAACTAATTTGGTTCTAAAGAACTTCACTTTGGAATGATCTGAAAATTAGTCAGAGAAACTTAAGATCTCCTTGGATGATCCTTAATGACTTTAACAACACTATTTACTCCTCAAAACTAAAGAAGGCTTTGGTTAACCACTATTGGACGTCAAACTACTTTGATACTAAGGCATTATTTAGCGATAACATAACCTCTAACCACACCCCAATTGAAATACATAAATAAGAAACTAAAGAAACTCATTTTAGATTTAATAACTATTTGATTGAGCTAAGGGATATTATAAAGTTGTGATAAGAGCAAGTTACAAAAGAAGAACTAAAGTTACTAAAACCAAAAATGCTACAGCAAGATAAACGCTACAATTCAGGAATAAAGAACTTTTCTTAACCAAGTGTAAGAAAAGCTTTACTGAAATATAATGATTAAAAAATCAATTTGATTCGACTAGTTTTAGATTTTGCTTAACAACTAAATTCGAAACCAAATAGCAATCCAAAAACCAAGTAACACAAAACAAAATGGATTGCTAATAAACTAAACACCAAACATTTATGTGATCTAAATGGAAAAACACTATATCCATAAACTAAAGTAGATTTGCAAGTGTTGAAGAACCAACTACTGATTGACAATAAACGAAAAGATAAAATTAACTTGTGAATGAAACATAATATATATGTTTATTAATCTAGTTCGACACATTTTCTGTGTAATAGTAGTATTTTATGCATACAAATTAATTAGTATTGTAGTAATTTAAGTACGTGTAACCAATTGACTCAAACCTAACTTACATTAACCAAGAATGAACTAAAACTCCAATTACTTGGAGAAGAAGAACCCTCGTGTGAATAGGTAAAATAGATGTTGGCAATTGCTGGAGAAAACACGACGACATTAGAGAGAATGCAGATGAAGACGAACAAAGACGGACGAACACACTAGATGTAGACACTAGACGAGCACACTGTAGCTACTAGAAGATGAGGACAAAGACGAAGAAAAAACAAATGAGGAAGAAGACTGCTTCTTAATTAGGATATCAAATTGCAGAAAATGACGTCATTTTAGTGGACAAAATGACACCGTTTTTATTGTCTTTTGTTCTTCTTCTTTTTGTTAAAAATATATTTTTGTAGCCAAATATTTTTAACTACGAAATCTATTTTTGTAATTGATATTATGGAATTTGTGTATTTTAGCTACGAAAATAAGTTCAGAGTTAAAAAAAGTCGCCAAATAATTTTTATCGCGAAACTAAGTACACAATTAAAAAATGTTGTCAAATCTTATTAGCTACAAATATAAAATGTAGCATACCCTAAACTGTCATCAACAGTTTTTAAAAACTTGCGAATCATTTAACGCCAGAGGTTTTATTTCAATAGGCTATGATTTTGGAAAATCGTAGCCAAATGGCCTAACTTTTAGCAAAATTGTAGCCAAAAGGCTACTTTGTTGTAGTGGTAATACTTCCATTGAAGGGATTGATGTATAGGTGGTTCTATGATAAATCTTTAGTGGTAACTAATAATAAAAATTATTTAAATAAATAATTATTATTTTATTTACATAATATTTTAATTTTTATGATAATAATAATCTCTCGCCATATTGTTAAAAAAAAAAGAGATCAAGACGTGTGTGCAGAGAATTAGTGAAATGGTGATAGACAAGCCCTGAACCATTTTGTGATCAGTTGAACTAGATCATCTCATAAACTTGTGCAACCAATTGATCATAAATGCTTTTCGGTCGTTTCATGTATTGAGTAATAGTTTAATTATTCCTTTTCAATTTGTAAAAGCTGGACTTGACATTGGAGTGGATGCATACGTAACCTTCATTTTTACTCCATGCTTCACGAGCAGTAGATGACCTTACAATGTGTGCTCAGCATTAATTGATCCTGGAGAAACCATACAAGCTAGACAGGATTGGGTTGATCATCAGAGAGTGTCTTTGGTTGCGGGTCCGTAGTTCTATCAATATGCTTGCAAAGATCATAAGTGTAACAATAGTAAAAGTTTAGTCTGTCGTAACAAATAGCTGTTGGCATTATAATATATACATTTGTTGTTACTTACGAGGTAAACTTGATATCTTTACTATGGGCGATTACAACTAATATGGATTATCATCCAAAATAGTACTGACATCTTTAGCATTGTCAGCAATAGATGGCACCAAAATTGGGAATTTACGGTGTACATAGTAGAGACAATGCATGGAATGAAACTCGAGATCATAAGAAGATTGAGAAACCTTATGATCAATCAATCAGGAAAGTCACATCGATATTCCACTCCCTTGTCTTGGTGCACCTTGTGCATGCCGTCGATTTCCAAGACCAAAAGTGAAAATCAGGTACTTCTACCAAGAAGATTTGGTGTTTGTACTCTTTCTCAATGCACTACTTCGCAATATAAATACATCAAACCAATTGTTTCTAGGTAACTTGGATTTGAAATGCCAGGATTGTCAGGAAAATCAAGCATGGTAGCTGAGTTTCATAACGGTGCAGCCATTTCACTAAGTTTCTTTCTGGCGATGCTTTTCATTCTCATGGTCTCAACATATAGCTGGTGAGTTTGTTGATTAGTGGAGCATTTTCATGTCATAATCATTCATATATGGTCACCCATCTGCTACTTAGTTATAATCCTTTTTCACCGATTCATGGAATCAGGACCAATGAATTGTGGGATCCTGGAAACTTAAGTCAGTTCCAGGCTAATCCTAGTTTTCATAAATATTTTTCCTCGGCCGCAATGGCTTAATGCTGAGGTATTTTTATTGGAGCTATCAGTTGAGAAACAACCACAGTCCATAAGCAGAAAAGAACAAGTTTGACAAAATCATTAAGCACTACAGCTTGTAGACGATAATGGGGTTGCAGTATATTTTTGGAGATAGGTTTGAGACCAACATCACTGTGACCATTTTGAATCCTAGTACGTCACTATAGTAAACTTTAAATTCACGTCACTGAGAAATTCTGGTCTGAGAATTTGAATATAAGTGATAAATTTTGAAAAACACACAATAAACCTGCAGATCACACAATATTACAAGCAATGTGTTAAGCCCCTAACTCAGAACCACTCGACGACACTATTGAGTTAAAATAAGATGTAATGTTAATAACAAATCCTGATAATCTGGAAATGAATCTTTGATCGCCATTTTCTTTTTTCTGATGTCCGGTGAAAAGAATAAAAATGGAAGATGCACAGCATAACTCTTTCATTTGACTAGGATGCGTATTAGTGGTGAGGTAGAGGATAAAGTCTGTGATATCATGTATAAAAATGTCTATTTTGTGCAGGATGGGAACGATGGTCGATGCAGATGATACTCGTAACCATAACGTCTCAAGAGATATTTGACTTCCGATGGATTTGTATAGGTTCACATGCAGCCATCGCATACGAGACTTTTGGTACAGCAACGGAGATCACCTTGTATGTAATTATGACGCTGTTGAAGCTTTCAACTGAATAAAAAATACTACTGTCACAAAATCCTTTACATATCGTAACCATAAGGTGTCAAGAGATTTATTTTTCATACGGAAGAAATTAAAATTTAATTGAAAGATATTAAATAAAAACTAATTGATTTATTTTGATTTATAAGAACTTATTACTTTACAAAAATTTGACTGATTAATTAAGAAATTGATCAATTTTTAAGAAGTGTTATTTAAAAAAATCGAACCCAAAAGTTAAAAATCAAATCGAAAAGTTGGACGATTCAAAGTTTTTAAAATTAAACTGACCGAACAGATTGTATTTTTTAATCATTAGGTAGCGTATTTGGCTAATATTAATTTTTTAATTTTTTAATAAAATGAATTTCCTTGTACTGATGTATAATATAATGGAAAAATATAGTATCATTCGTGTAATAACTACTAATAAACTATATTTAACGGAAAAATAGTAAATTATTTTTAAAAAATATGAGAGACTCACACAAGATTTTTAAATAACAAAAAACTTTAGTAAAAATCATGAAATTATAAGAGAAATCAGTATCTTTTATATAAAAAAAATCAATTTTATGCTTAAAAGTACTCAAGGGAACCTTTCTCATCTCTCTCATTTTGTTTCTCTTCGTTCTCCTTTTCACTCTATTCACCAAACTTTGCTTAAAACATCTAAAATTATTAACATTTGGAAATTTTCTAAATTTAGAGAAAAAAAAACATATTTACTTTAATTACATCCAGATCCGACCCACATCGCATACCTGACTATGGTGGGTAAGTCTTTCAACAGAAATTTCTGCATACACTAGGACTCAAACTCGACACCCTTCATGTCTCTGTTTTTCACCATCTCTATAGTTACACATAATGTATCAATATGTATCAAAATTACAGGCTTTCTTTCTTAGCGATTCCTTAATAAAATCTAAAGTGATCTCACTCCAATACTACTGTGGTACATTGAGAAAGGTTGCAATAGATTAGGAGAAGCTTGCTTCTCATACCTTTTTGGTATACTGTCTCCTTCCCAATGAATTCCTGACATATGCTTATAAGCGAAAGTATGCTTGCACCTTCTATCCTTTTACGTTATGTTATATGATTCCATATGTCAGCATACAATAGAACTCTGTAAAAATCAAACATTTGCACTTTTCCAATCACTAAAACTCTGTGGCATGCCTTGCAATTCAAGCTCTGTACTGCAACTGAATACCCAATTCCAAACAGGGAAACCTGTCAAATTTCAGTTGGCATTTCATTTCCTTTCTACCATCATTTATCAGCAGCCCGTAACAGAAACACTAAAACAAACAAATTCATCCAAATTCTGAGAACTAATGGATTTTTTAACAAGAGACGTGAGAGATGTGTAGGAATTGGGTTGCCATAAATGAACAAGAATTTCAATTCTAGCATCTTGAAGAAAAGAAACATGTTTACTGACGAGCACTATATAAAAGGTGCAACAACAGAGCTGTGAGCCAATCGTGATGAACTAATGGATTTTTCTTTTTCTTTTTTCTTTTACAAATTACGACTGATGTACTTGTACATTACAACAATCTTTACAGGGAGGATTTAACCTGGACTACAATTGTTCCAACTCTCTCAACCATTATATCAGGTGGTGATGGTTACACACATCCTAGTCTATGTTATTTTACAGACACTAAATCAGGAAGTTTGGTTTGAATGAACAGTTTTATTCTTTACAAAAGATTTCAGCCTTTTTTCACACAAACAAAAATTGCAATGGTTCCTCTTCATTTGCACAATGCCGCAGAATCATCTGTAGTTTGCACAAATACCAAGTGGTCCTTTTCCGTGAGGAAGATATTCATCCATGTCTAGAACCATCATCATGCAGCTGAGGTGCGCGCACATTAGGATCATCCTGCTAAAGAAATGAATTTATAATATGTGCAGGTGGTTAGCAAAAACGACATGAAACTCTCCCGAATGCTAAAAACATCACATCTAACAAACAGACCCGAATGCCATAAGTAAAACCAGTAGGTGTACGGAAGAAATCCATCTGCCCCTGCAAATATATAACAGTATATATGAAATCACTAGGGTAATTCTTTGGTATGAAAACCAGACACAATAATAAAGATATGATACCAGCCCGTGTATGCTTTGCTGAGCACTGTAGTAGCCATCATGGCTAGGTGTTATTGGGTTCAACTGTCCCTACGATATGCTTCGAAGTTAATATGATATCTAACACTTCATCAATGGAATTAACAAGGTTGAATCCCATCATTCACATCACATTTTACATGACATACCAGCCCCTGAATAGTATGTTGATTCCCGTAGTAATTATCTCGTGTTGGACCCATCAGATTCAACTGCACCTGCAGAAAAACATAGCTACATAAAAGGGCTGGAAGAGTCATCTCACATCACTATTATCACACATTCAATCTCGTTCATAACACACAATACCATCCCAGGCACACTCTGTTGCGTCCCATAATAACCCTCTAGGGGCACTGTTCTGGAGTTTAATTTGTCCTACAAGAGACAATTCAAAGACAAAAAGTCAAGAATTTTCATAATTAAGCAAGGAATTTAAAAAAAGCAATAATTTAGGTGTTGCTTTCTCGACAGACCTAATAGGTACTGCAAATAGGCAAATAGCCACCGGTACAAACGTGCTGCTTTCATTTCATAATTTCTTCAACTTACTAAAAATCTTTGTCACTAAACAAAGATGAACTAGATAACATAGGTAAGAGACAAGGAAGCATTGTTTTCACAGACCACATCTTGTTAGATATTAATGCAAGTCGTTTGTTTTATTTGGTTTTTCGTTTCTCCCCTCTCTTGTTTTCCACTATCTATAAAAGTATGACTAACCATTTGAGGTGGTAAGCTGTCCTGTGCACTAACTGTCCCAATTTCCTGCTCAGAGTTCACCTGCAGAGCACGAAGTCATCAATTGAAGAATTTGAGAAAGACATAATAACATTGATCTAGATATCACAATCCGTAGCTAACCTTTCTTTTCTTGGTTGGATTCTTTTTCTTATTTGTCTTATTCATGCTTCTGCTACAATCTTCTTCAATGCAAAGAAGGCCTTGAGTTACAGATGTACCAGCTTCCACAAGACTCTTGTTAGCATTATTCACATTGATGCAATTTCCAAATGCTTCTACTAGAGCACGAACTGCAATACTGTAACTTTCTTGGGACAGTGATCCCTCTTCACTCAACTTCAGTGCTCGTTGACATAACTCATTGTACCTTTGCACTCTAGATTGTACCTGGTCAGATTCCTCTGCCAAAAGATGCCTGCTCTTTGCATCTTTTGTCCATCGTTTCAAAATGTACTGGGATGGGATAGCAGATTGTTGGCACATCTGAAGAACAACCAGTGCATGTCTACAGAGATAACCCTTGTATTCAAAAAGTCGGCATAGGCAAGAAACTTCTGACCTTAGTTGAGTCCATGTAACAGTGAAATCATGGTATTTTACTAAATTATGCTCCTTTTCTATATATTCCTGAACTTTGAAGGTAATACTTGTTTCATCTTGGCTCTCTAGTTTAGGATGGCAAGCCGTGACACCCAAGACCTCAATTTGAACTTTTTTGAATACTGCATTAGTATAAAATCCGGAAACACTCTTTTCCAAAGGTGATGGGGACTTCAATGTGGGTTGTTTGTTCCATGTATCAGAATCTGCCTTTGCTTCCTCGTCATACTTCTCTTGCAAAATTGTTTCATACTGTTTCACAAATTCTTGAACAGTAGTCTTCTTGTGCACATATTTATCAAAGTATGAGTTTATGCTCTCTGAACGCTGCACATTGGACATTCCAGCCAAACACAGACCTTTCATGTATATTGGAACCCATCTCTCACGATCTTCGTACAAGGATTGCATCCACTCATTCTCTTTGAGTTCAAATCTATCAAGAATTTTCCGCCACCTTTTTATGAACTCATCCTCTGTCCATGATCTAAAGATGCATTTTTCAAACTTTGCTGTCAAGTTTTCATGCTGTTTAATCACATGACCCAGATTTTCAGCAATCTTTCCTAAAATGCTCCACAAACAAAAGCAATGGCGAGCACTTGGAAAGATTTCTGAAATAACTGATTTGATTGTTTTATCTTGGTCAGTAATTATAACTTTTGGGGCTTGTCCACCAATTGCCCTTAGCCAAGTCTGCATTAGCCAAGAATATGTTGCAACACTTTCATCTGAAATCAAGGCACATCCAAGCAAAATAAATTGATAATGTTGGTTAACCCCAATAATAAGAGCAAGAGGCATCTTGTATTTGTTCCTAACATAGGTTGTATCCAAAGACACAATGTCACAGAAATTAACATAGTCATGCCTACTTTTGGCGTCAACCCAAAATAAGTTCTTCATTCGTTGATCTTCACCTAGATCAATAGCATAAAAGAAGTTTGAATTTATATTTTGCATCTGAGTGAAGAAATCAAGTAAATTCTTAGCATCTGTAGCTTCAAGTGTCATTCTACCCTTGTCAAATGGATTTTTTGGGTCATTTTTCAGACCAACAACACTCTTATATTCAGCAAATTGTTGAGCCATTGCAGCATACATCTTTCTGGTCTGTTCACTTACAGCTTGGGCAGGTAAAAGTTCGTGGTTATGCTCCTTCACAAAACTATGAATAATCCACTTTCCATCTAGCCTTCTCTTTACATGCATGCTTGCTTTGCAGTCTGTCTTAGAACATGATCGTCGACTAGTCCCATTTTCTGAATCTTTTTCTATCTGTCTGGAACGTGGTCGATTAAATGATTTGTCATACTCTCGTTTAGTTCCATACCTAGAACAAGCAAATTTTGCATCAATAAATTCCCTCGATGTTTTTGAACGACGGCTGTTTTGTATTGCAGTGTTGAATCCCATAGACCTAGCATATTCTTGATAGAAAGAATAAGCTGCCACATGTGACTCAAATTCCATCCCAGAGAGAGGCTCAAGACTTGTATCTTCAGTGAATTCCATGACATCTGTGGGAGAACTCACACCCTCACCTTCTATATGATGCTCTTTTACTGCAACATCCACAATGTTTCCAGAAGCCACATCCCCATTATGTAACTTCTCTTCACCCATCATATTATCAATTCCGTTTGGTTCTTCATCCTCTTTATCGTGGTCACCAGAAGGTAACCTGAGATCAATGTCCATGATGATAAAGTTTCCCTCTTATTGACTAGAACTGCTCAGTAGACCTGAAACAGTAGAGGAGATTGAGCACGTAAATAAGACTTGAGAAACAAAGCTAAGGTTTTGCAATTAATTAAAAATGACTGCTATAAAGATTGTAAAACATATTTAAAAGAAAATCCATCCATACTCCTGAAGTCTTCCAGACTTTACAAACACGATGATGTGCTCATAGCAGATACAAATGATTGACAATCCTTGAACAGCAGATGATGGCTGACCAGTTCCTGTGATTAGCCATTTGGCTTTTCCTCAATGTTGTACTTCCAACTTTGTCTCAATTTCATTCTGTCTTATTCTTTGATTTGTGGTAAAGAATCTGAATGTGAAGGGGTTTGTACTGTAATCAGGCAACGCTTATAAGTTAGATAAACGAATAATCAGTTTACAAAGAAGAGCACATCAAAGACAAAAAGTTGCAAACTGCATGAGGATATTGCGAACGGCCTCCATTCACCCAATATATTTATCAAGGTTTCTTAGATAAGAAAATAAGAAAGCTCTTGTTAGATACTTGTAGCCACCTCCAGCGGTGAACTGTAGAAGTATTAGCCACGAAATTGTATAAGCAGAAGCAATCATCTTTGACTTTCTCACAATTTATAAGCACTATGCCTGAACATCTTCTCTTTGAAATTCACTGCCTGCAGCTCAAAAAACACAGTAGGTTCTAACCGACTGAAACTGACAACGTCATAATAGTAAAACCCAATAACCACATGTGTTTCTCAAGAGCTGATCTATCAACAACCTAAACGCATTTGCCTAAAACTCTAAGAAGGTAATCAAAGAAACAGAATATGCAACCATGCAATCTGCATTTAGATATTAGTTTATTTGCATGAATTCCTCAGCATTTACAGATTCCTGTGACTGGGGACCTGCAAGATACATGCTAATAGTATTTGAGACCATTTTCCACTCACTAAACTTGCAACTACAGAACCCCTATACTGTTATACTTAATAAAGACTAGTCTTTCTTTATAAGTATCCCCTGCATTCACAAATTTGTCAACCCAAGGATTAAGGGAATATTTCTTAAAGTGAAACCAGCTGCATAAGAAGTAGCAATCTTTTGATAAATAATGCAAAAGCACAGGCACCTGTTGAACACCAAAGCTACAATATACCAATGCACTTTACTTATGCTTTCTATGTCCCTTTCATATTCATATAACTCCTTAAAAGGGGTTTTTACTGATAGTTCACAACTAGCATCTCATATTGCCATAATTGTTTCCATTGCCTCCATTGCACAAAACATCAGCTGATCAATACCACATGAAATCTTAGTTTGCTTAGGTAACTGATCTTTGACGATTCAAGTGACAATTTCTAAAAATTCCAAGCTCATTATTAAGCTACTATAAACTCAAAACGAGCAGAAGTACTAGGTTTCTTTAAACTCCTTCCGACAAAATTTCCCTCGAACTCTCATAACGGTTCATGGGTATGGCTAAAGGTCAACTAACCACTAAATCAATAACACCAAGTAAAATGCTTTCTCTCCCCATCCTCTCCATGATTCCAAGACATGAATCAAATTCTAACACATACCCATAGCACATCAAACTGTAAAAAACCCAACAATTATACTCAAATTACTAAGCAAATCACACCCCTCAACCAAAAACAAGCAACAAGCACATAATTCAGGATAAATGCCAATAAGAAGTAGTTATAAAAGATACTCTTCAAGAAAAAAATAAATTTAGCTCAAATTACCTGTATTTTGGAGTACAAAATCAAAGAGGAACAAAATATAGCAGCTCTTTCTGCTTCTCTGGGAGAAAAATTTTTCTTTCCGTAAGGGTTTGATCTGCGTGTGGAAGAAGACGAACTGCACGCGACGGGGGAGAGCGAGTGGAGAAGAGAACAGAAACCCCAAAATCTCCCCAAGTTCTTGCACCTCTCTGTTTAGGGTTTTCTTCTACAAATCCGACTCTCGCTTTCGTCTCTTTGTTTCCCAATCGCCTCGCGCGTGCCGACACTCGTTTCGCTGGACGTAATGGTAATTTCAACACCGTCTAATGACTGCTCTGTGTGGTAATTTTCCTCGAAAATATTATAGTTTGAATTAGTAATTAATGCAATAAAATTAAATTTTTATATAATCATTTATTTATTAACAAATATGAAAAATATCATTAGCATTATTTGGTTTTCAAAAGATAATATCAATGTTTTAAAAATTAAGTTAGAAGCAGGGTCGTTCCTATCGTTTTATAGGCCCCGGGTAAAATTAAAAAAAAAGCCCCGATAATATATTTAAGTTTACATATTTGTATGAAAGTACTTATATGGAACTAGAAGAAGTATACAAGCATAATAGAACACTAATAGCTTGACAATATATCATAAAGATATGTCAATAATATTATACATGTGACAGAGGAAAAAATAAATAGGAAAAATTTAATATCCAATAGTAAAAATGAAAAAACAAAGAGTAAATTTTAATGATAGAGAAATAATAATTTCTAAAACTACAAGAAACTATCATACTTAGGAGAAAATATAGTAAATTATATTCTAAGTTATTAAATATTCTAAGTTTGCTAAGTTAAATATTGTCCTATTTGTGGAAATGATTGAATATTATTTTTATTATTATTTATTTATCAAGACATGTTTAATATAATCATACGAATTTTTATAATAAAGCAAATCATTTATGTAGTCTTTGCATTGAGTAATTTAAATTATTTGATTTAGTGATATTATCTCTAAACTTATGTGAACCTCTATAAGAACACAAATCCAACAATTATTACATTTGTCGCAAAGTATAATGAAAATTACAATTGCAAAAATTTAATTATTTATAAATAATAAGTAATCCAAAAATAAAAAGGAGAAACACAAATAAATACAATATCATTTAATATTAATGTTCTGATTTAAAATGCTAACATAATGTCCACGTTAATGACAAATTACAAATTAATTATAACATATTCAATTATTTAATAAGCTAAAAAATATAAAAAAATTTAGAAACTTTATCTTTAAATTATCACTCAGAACTCAAAATTTATAATCGTGAAAATTTTTTACTACCAATTTTTGATTTAAAATATCTTAGATTCACATATTTATGAAAATAAACAAATTAGAACATAAGAAATAAACTTAAATACTTCAAAATTATTTATAAATATAACAAGTTAATGTAAACTCTTAATCTTGGAAGCTGCTATATTACCAGAGATAATATAGCTTTCAAGACAATTTAGGAAGCTAAATTGCTTCCAACGTTAACCTTCCTTGACTGACATTTACTACCTTTCTAGAATGAATAAATGCAAATAGATTTAAGATGAGCCCTCTGAAAAGTTAAATAGCTTCCAACGTTAACTTTGCTCTAACTATATTTATTACCCTTCTTGGATGAATAAATGTAAATAGATTAAAATGGGCCCTTCATTATAGTGGGCCCTAGGCAGGTGCCCTGCCCGCCCCTGCCCAGGGCCGGCACTGGTTAGAAGTTGAACCAATAAAACAAGAGGTTCAAAGTTTAAAAGTTTGAACAAGAATTAAAGAATTTGAAATAAAATTTAAATTTTAATTAAAAATGGATTATTAAATAAAAATTAATTGATTTATTTTAATCTATAAGAATTTATTAATTTACAAAAATTAACCGATTAATTAATAAATTAACCAAGTTTTAATAAGTTCGTAAAATAAATCAAACTTTAAAATTAAAAACTAAACAAAAAATTTACGTGTTTCATCCTATTCAAATATTCATGATCAAGAATTACTAAATTTTCTTTTCGACATGTTAGAAAGGCTTAACTCACTCCCAAAATCTAGCTTAAAAGGGGAGGTTTGTACATTATTATAAATTATTGAATGCTCTTATAGTTATCTAATATGAGATTCCTGACACACTCCCCTCAGTCCAGAGTACTACTGGACATCTGATGGATATATTGGACAAAGGGACATAACCAGGTACTGTCCCAAACTATCGAGATAAACTAGCTCTAATCTCATGTTAGAAAAACCTAACTTATTTTCAAAAGCTAAATTAAGAGAGAAGGTTTATATACTATTATAAATTGTTAAATGCTCTTATAATTATTGGACGTAAAATTTCTAACACAACAAGCCCTAAAAAAAAGGAAGAAGGCCGAAATACTAACAAACGTCTATTATTATATTAACTCGAATTCACTAAATTTTTAGTTATCGGAGAATATTTCAATTTCTTCTTTTTAGGGTTTTTACTCGACGGTTTCCACGTGGAATGGAACATGCGTGTGGGGATGACAGTCGCCATCATACAGCGTTGACGTCAGAAAAGGTGTAGGGGACCAAAGTGTCTCAAGCGCAGGGTCGGTGGCGGTACCACGCGACAACTGGAAGCGCAAAGTGTGTTGATTTGAACATGTTAATATTGTTTAAATATTATCTTAACCAACAGTTTGTATCTTTTTCTGAATTCGTATTAGTTATTTTTTGGAATTAACCCGGTAATTACACGAAATAATCTATTAAGTAATTATTTTAAATAAATTATTTACTGAAACAGTAAACATCAATGCACGTTACAATTATATTGCTCGAAATATTAATATTGTTTAATAGATTTGAAATAAGTTTAGACGCCCATTTCAATTTGATCCGATTAGAAGTCGATAAGCTCAATTCGAATAAATTGAGATTATAACAAAGTTTCAATTTTTTATTTTCAAATTTTCAGAATTTGGATTAACTCGAACTCAAGTCTATTTTTTAAAACGAAAGGACGTTATTTTAGATTTTTAAAAGTAAAAATATAAATTTATTCCAATTTCAATTAAACATCAATTTACCTGAATTCGATTGAATTTGAGACAGGATTTAAGCGCAAAAACAAATTTTAAAAATAGTAAAATTTGAGTCTTATTATGAGTACGTTCACTTTGAAGGGACACATTTTTTCATCATCATCACTCAGTTTAAAATCTCGCAATAAAGCGGAGTCTGAGGAAGTCTGATAGTACGCAACATTATCCTTATATAGTATAGAGGTTATTTTTGATAGACCCACGTGTGGATATGATAATAAAAAAATGATGCAATAAAAAAAATGATGCATAGTAGAAGGGACACATATTTATTATAAAGATATTGATTTTTATAGCTTTCTTAATGATTCTCATAATATCACCATTAATCCTAACTCGACTCTAAATTTGGGCTATACAACATAAAAGCATTAGGGTCATCTTATCTTTAGTGCGCTCCTTAAATGCAATCTCTCTTGGTTGTGATACCAACTCTAAAAATGTTTGGACCATTTTGGCCAATATTTATGCTAAGCCGTATGATGATCACATTGAATAAATGAAGGACCAATTAAAAAATTGTGTCCAACTTCGCCTGGTTCTACTAAAGAAAGCTCAACTGTTATTTGTTCGAAAAGAATAGTAATTCCTCTTCTTTAAGCGCGGAAAGCAACCAACCGGGAGAAGCCGCAGAGGAAGCGCCATAAGCCCCAAGCAACCTAGCCTAGCTGGATGTTGATTTTTGCTTCGAGTTTCATTTTGGAATCGCATAATGAGAAAATGATTTCCAATTGACTTGATTTGTTTGGTTTCCCTAAGAATCTTTCTGCCCTACCAACTCTTTTTTCAAAATAGGGTTAAAGGTCCCAAGAAAGTCTCCGAGGATATGCAATTTATCAAGAATAAAGTTGATGAACTTGCTATCATTGGAAAATCTATTAACAAAGATGATATCATTAATAAGATTCTTGATGGTCTAGATGACATATACAAAGGCACTATTGACGCAGTTAATGCTCATGAAGTGCCTATCTCTTTTCCTAAAAGTCATAAAGAACTCATTAATAAGGAGGCATCCTTCCAACAATCATAGGCACCATCATCATCCTTTTCGGCCTTTGCAAATCCTACCAATTAAAGCAACAATTGATCTTGGCGACCATCCCCTTCTTTTAGGGACCCTTCCGAAACAGTTTTCAATAATTAAGACAATAGTCCATTACTCCTTATATTGACTACTGAAGAAGTTTTGGAAAGTAACGGAAATCGATGTTATTTTCATTGATTAATTTGTCAAATACATTGTTTTGATATACATGTTTGAAATGTATGTGATAAATATGAAACTAAGATTGCAACCAAAAGACTGCAAATAATCCCTACTACTGATAAGGACTGAAAAAATACAAGCAGTTGAGATAAAATTAGGTAAGATATATTATCAGCCCCCTCAAGTACGCATTCGGATGAGATTATAAGCTTATCCCAAAGTCGATGAAATGTTGAAGAAGACAAAGCCTTAGTCATGACATTAGCAATTTGATCCAGAGATTAAATATATCGGATATGAAGGGCCTTATGAGCAATTAGATCTCGAACAAAGTAAATATCAATTTCAATATGTTTAGTGCAAGCACGAGAGACTAAATACAAAGAAAAAAAGGTAGGTTTAAGATTATCACACCATAGAGTTAGCATAAGGTGAGACAAGCCAAGTTCACCAAAAAAGAAGATATCCAACAAAGTTCATAGGAGGCAAGAGTAATATTATTTCTATACTTAGCTTCAGTGTTAGATCTTATAACATTAGGTTATTTCTTAACATTTCAAGAGACTAGATTAGGAGCAAGAAAGATAAAATATTCAGAAGTAGAATGATAAGCATTAAAACACTCGCCCAGTCAGCATCATAATAAGCCTGTAAAGAAAGAGTAGTGGACTTGGTGAAGTGAATGCCATAAGAGGGTGCAAAATAAAGATATTGCATAATTTTTTTGACCAAAATCTAGTGGACATCAATAGGGCATTGTAAGAATTAAGAGAGTTTCTTGATAGCAAATTAGATATTAGGGCAGGTTAGGCAAAGATATTGGAAGCATCTACAGTACTTCAGTACTGGTATGCCATGATTCTTGGAAAGTTGGAGAATGAGAGTGATAGATGTGGGTGTAGGTTTGGGCTTGTCAAGAGCTATTTGAAGAAGATCTGTGATATACTAGGTTTGAGTAAATAGAAGATCGTGGGAAGTAGGCCGGACTTCAATTATAAGAAAATGATGTATGGGCCTAAGTCTTTGATGAAGAAAGAGGAGTAGAGATTATGAATGAGTAAGGATGTCAATGGACCGGGCCGGGGTCAGGCCGAGGGCTCAAACACTGCGGGCTGCGGGCCGGGATGGGCCGACTAGCTGCCCGGCCTGCCGAAGGGTCGGACGGCCCATGGCCCGTGTTGGGCCAAACCCGACCTATTTATATTTTTTAATTAAAAAATAAAAAATAGTGTTGTTTTAGACAAAAAGACGTTATTTTGTTGACTCGTGGCCCACCCATAGCTTGCCAAACTCAGGCCAAAAACGGATCAAGCCGGGCTCCCATTGCTATGCCTATGAATGAGGGAGTGAATCAAGGAAGGAAAGGGAAGATCCAGCGACCAAAATATCATCTTCATAAATTAAAAGGAAGGTGACGTAGGATGAGGTTTTGTTAATAAAAAGAAAAGTATCAGATTTGGAGGAGAGGAAATTGAGAGTAAGAGTTTTGGACTCAAACGATGAAACCAGGCTCGAAGAGCTTGTTTGAGACCATATAGGACTTTGTGAAGCTTATAGACATAATTTGGATAATGCAGGTAAGTGAAACCAAGGGATTGAGGCATATAAACTAGTTCTGAGAGAAGGTCAGAAAGAAAGATATTATTGACATTAAGTTGACGAATGACCCATTTATTGATAATAGCTAAGGAGAGAATGATACAAATAGTGATAGGTTTAATAACTGGACTAAATGTAACAGTGTAATTAACATTAGGAGTTTGATGATACCCTTTCGCAATAAGATGTGCTTTATAACAGTCAATAGTACCAGCAGGGTGGCATTTTGTACAAAAGACCCATTTATAACTAACAATGTTGGTGTTGTGAGGAGGGGAAACAAGAGTTCAGGTGTGATTACAATGAAGAGCATTGAACTCGTCAAACATTGGTTAGGGCCAATGGAGAAATTTGTTGGCATGAGTGAAGGATGTGAGATCAGGAGTGTGAGGGTTTTGTGTAAATATGGAGTAAGTAATGTAGCTGGGAAAATTAAAAGGAGTATGAGTGTTATCGTAAGTACATGTGGTCATGGGATGGACAGTTGGAAGGGATGATGGTTATTGGGATGAAGGTGAAAAGGTTGAAACTGAGGGAGCTGGAGATGGTGAAGTGAAGGGTAGAGATAAAGAAACATGCGAGGGTGGAGAAAAAGAAGCAGAAGTGGTGGCAGGACTGGCAAATGGAAAAACATTTTCAAGAAATCGAACATGTCGAGAAATGTAAATTTAAGGAGTAGTTGGATCATAATAGTAATAACCTTTATATTAAGAGGAATAGTCAAGAAAGAAATAGGGAATAAATTTGGATGAAAGTTAGTCAAGACGAGTATTGGCTAAAAAGGGAAAACCTGCACGACCAAAGACAAGAAGAAATGCAAGGTTCAATTTGTTATGGAAAAGCATTCACGTAGAGATTTATGATGAAGATAGGTTAGGTGACCATCTAGATTTAAATTATTTGATTGATCACAAAATCCCACCTTGTACATATACCTATTTTCATTCAATAGAATTAAGCAATTATTTTTAATGGTTACGTTTATAATCTTTACAAGGGAAATCTTGTAAATTATAAATTCGTGAAAAGTTAAAATTTGAACTGAAAAATTAAAAAGTTAAGATTCTTATGAATAAACCGATGAAATTAGTTTAATTTTTTAATCATTTTTTATAACCATTTGTATATCATGTATTTCCGTTTATGACCAACATGTCATTCATTGATTTTAGACATTAGACAACCGGTGCTGAATATACATACATTTATCATACTTGCTACATAGAATTATACATGCAGATAGGTCCACTATTTCAAGCTCGTGTGCATCAGATGATCTACCAAAGGTCCACTACAAACTTCTCCCCTCGTTTGGTAGAAATTAGATTAGGAACCTCCATTTTTTGTACTCAAACAAGAGGTTGTTTGGATTTAGAGCATTCAACTCCAGTTCATCTATCTTCAATTAAAATCTAATAACAGATCAATACCTGTTTAGTTCGACTATCCTAGTTCAATGGTTGCCGAACAAAGAGCATACATGTTAATAAACCAACCATTCTTGTTTAGATAATTAGAGAGGAGGAAATGGAAATTCTTAGGTACTCCTTTTGTTGTTGCCTACAATAAACTAGTTCCTTAATTATATGAATCCACTTCTTTAATTGACTTTAAAGTCATCAAAGCATTACTAGACACGGATGAGCCAATGTTGTCAAAACATTTTGTGGATTAACTTAAATTTTGGTTAATCTAGTCAATTTAAAACTTAAGCTCATCTTTAGTTCGTATGAAATTCTTTATGTTGGCTTATTTATAGTCTCAACTAATATTTTAAAATTGATATGATTTAAAAAATTCAACTAATATTAAACAATTATAAAATCAAGTCGACATTGACTAAAATTTAAAATTTTTAATATATAATTAAAAGAAACTATTTTTATTCATAAAAAATTTGAAGTTTAATTAAAAAAAGAAACCTTTAAATGAAATTAATTGATTTATTTTTATTTATAAATATTGACTAATTTATAAAACCGACTGATTAAATAATAAACAAATCGATTTTTAACAATAAAAATTATTAAAATAAATCAAACAAAAAATTAAAAACAAATTAAAGCGTCAATCGGTGCAAGGTTTTTACTCGCCAAACTAATTGAATTTTTTAGTGACTAGTCTTAACCATGTCATGCTTATAAAGCATTACAAACTTTTCTTTGGTAGTAAAAATAGAAGAACCTTTTAAGGCAAAAGATGCTTTCTTACTTTCAATGTTTAGTATCTTCCAATAAATATTTTACAGAAGATGCCTGGACTAACTATACAGCTAAAATCACTACAAAATTTTTCCAGGCTAGTTAATTCCCACCAAAACCAAGTATCAACCTCCCTCTATAACACTACACTTGATCACAACAATGTGTGTGTTTAGCTGCAGAACTCTGGACTGATTCTGCTCCAAGCACATTAGTGAACTTGCCATATATTTTGCAGAAGAACACACGAATTATACACCAAGGAACTGAAAAAATCAGGGAAAGTTCAAACTCTTCAGTTCTTAATGCATCCATCTTCCCAGTTTCATTGACATTATCTTCCTTTTCTTGTGAGCACGGTGCTTGGCGGCAATCCGCAGCTTTCTCTTTGCATTCCTCGTGGGGTTAACCACAGCCATGACCTTTTCCTCCTGCCTTCTCTTATCTCTCTTCCTCTTGAGACTTTTCCTTATCTCACTATAAACCTGCACAAATTCTTGGATGCCCAGAGTTTTACGTATACTTTCACATACTTCTTGTGCTAACTGTTTCAACTCATCTGAAAGAAAGACAGGACTTTCTTGTCAGGATGCACAAAGAAAAAGGAACAAACCTACATCACCTCTTATGAGAATACAACAAACAAATTGATATTACCATCTGCAATTACGAGTAAAGATAGAGCACTACCAACCATAAGGAAACACTCAATTTAAACCAGTCAAGTTGAAATGATCATAAAACAGGTTGATAAAGGCAGCTTCGTATAAATTATGGTCTTTAGAAAAAACAACGATGCCTCAAATGTCAATCCATAATGATATACATTCTAAAATGAAATCAAGAACAACACTAAAAGTAAACAAGTTTAGATATAGGACCCTGGAGGCTTTCAAGTTTTAGATATAGGACCCTGGAGGCTTTCAGTAGTTTGCAAGGGGGAGAACTAAAGCAGGAACTTAAGCTCGCTTATATGTTAATAATTCTTTTTCTTCACTCACAACTTGCTAGCTATTCTTATGATTGACCCTTCTTTGAGATAATACCCTTAGCAATTAACTTGAACTCCACAGCTTTAAAGTACCAAGAGTTCTTAAGAATTTCTATGTCATATCAGAAAAGTTGGGATTCACTAAAAATTCAATTGGTTATCCTACACTTTTTGTAGGTTCTCAAAAAGCCAGCATATGAACAAAAAATAGAAAAGAGAATTGGAGAAGTTAAGCATATTCTACAATTAAAGTGAATTGTACCACTGAAATCAACACAATAATTTATAAAATTCTGGAAAACGTTTTAATAGTATATCCTCATTGAATTTCCTTCTTATAATTCAGTTAACCAGAAGCGCCAAACAACAACAGTTAACCAACTAAAATTCAGACCAAGTCAATGCTTATGTTTGCAAACAGATCAACTCAGAAGCAACAGAGAGTAAACTAACCAGAAATAAGTTTCCCTGAAAATCCTTCACAAACTTTATACAAGGGTAGAAGCATGTCAATTGCATATTGACGACAGTCTTCCTGACTGATTTGTGCTGATATTTTCCGAATACAATTGAAGACGATTTTCATCTACAAATATCAACAGTTAGCAAAAACTATTAAACATCGAAATCAAAGCATAACAAAAGTGAGGATAAAAATCTAAGAAACTTGGAACAGTGAAAAAAAGCTTAGTGAATTTAAAAAAAAAACCTAGATTAGCCAACCAACCTGTATAGCCTCCCTTTGAAGGGCAATCTTTCCCATACTTTTAAGCAAATTAGAGACAAAGAAATATCGAAGATTCTCAGACTGTTCTCTGTCATTGTGTTCATGTACATCAGAGATAATATATTGAAACAATCCTTTTGCCTTTCCTGAATCAAGCAACTGAAAAGCTTTAAGAAATTGATACTGATCTTGCTGCTCAAGGGCAGACCAGAACTTGTGGGGATGTACGTGTCCTGCTCTTCCCATCAATGTATGGATAGCACAAATTGCAAAAACAAGATTTTCCATAATGAGATTGCTTGAAGCCTCATCGATAGCGTGTGCTTTCAGTTGGTAACAGTGAGAAACGGCCACCATAAAAAGTTTACTTGGTCTCATCAGACTAAACGTTACAATTGAGTTCTCATTATTCTCTCTTCTGACCTTCGTTGTGGTAGCAAAGTAAGAAGCCACAAGGCGGCTTGAAATGTTGCGTAACCATGGATGTGGATGTACCAGAAATTCACATATTGTAACATATATATCCTGGAAATTAGTACCAAATCCACCACACATCAACAGGAAAATTTTGAGTAAGTTCAAAGGCAACATGTTGCATGACACTAACTGAAGGGTGTTATAGGAAAAGAAAATTCACAAATATCACACGAAAATTCAAGCCAATTGCAATTAACTCCATCATCTCCAAAAGGCTATTTCTTTGTAGGTAAAGCAGAAAAAGATATTTATGGAAAACATAGTAATTACTGATTAACAAAGCTATGACAACGGTCAGGAACATTGGATATCTAAATATTGGTAATCAATTAACAGCATGCTTTAAATATAAGCATTTAACTAAGGTGATAACCCAGTGATTAGAGGATTGGATGGGTAATTTGATTAATCTCAACATTCAGAATGTCCAATCTCAGCCATCCGGATGCATTAATCATTTATAAACAGTTATCCTTTATAAAACCTTCGTGACAATCCCTCCCACCACAAAAGAACTGGGTAATCCCTCAACTATTTGTTTTGTACATTGTTATATTATTTGACAATTCTTATTTTATCTGGTTGATTTTAGCATCAAAGAGAATTCCACGGCATTCCAATGTCCCATTGAGGTGAAAAAAAAAAAAGTCAAAGAAACAGATAACAGGCTGCTGCTGGAATAGCAAAACAAATGAATTAGGAAACAGGTCACATGAAACTCATTTTACCTCAAGTTCCTTTGTAAAGAATAGATCGCCAAAACAATGTAGGATCTTCTCCAGCATAACTAGTGAATAGTAGGCTTCTTTCCATCTAGGAACACCTTCACCAGAAAAATCTACTGACTGCCTGTCAGTGACAGCATTAACAGCAGACAGCAAAATGTTCCTGCTAAAAGGTAATATACTACTGATATGGTCTTGAAACCTTGTGCTTATGACGTCAACCAGCAATCCCAAGGCCTGCACAATGTAAACAGATACCATCTGTTACAAGACATGCTAAATCAAACAAACAAAACTCGACAAACACATGGAATTATTAGCTTTTAGTTAAGTTCACTTCAACAATGATTTTGAATGATATCATCAACCATGGCACTATCCTAAAACTGATAGATATGAGTTTCCAGTAAGATCATCACATTAGAATACATATTCTCCAGATATTTCTCTCCATTACTCCCAAAGTAGATGGATGAGTTTCCAGTAAGATCATCTCGTTAGAATATAGTATTCTTCAGAAAATTTTCTCCACTATTCCTGTGAACTTGGACAGTCGGCCATTTTTTTTCAAAAGATCCAATATTATTAGATCTTAATCCGGGATAAAGGGTTACCATCATTAGCAGGTCTCAGCAAATTCAAATATGCACTCTGCATAACCAGGTCCAGTATGGTTCCCACAGTCCCTAAGATCCGCAGTGCTGAAAATTTAGGTTGGTGGAACCTAGGTAAGCTTTAGTTGCTGGAATTTAGAATTCAAGGCTGTGTAACTAAGGAAATAAAAAGAAAAGGACAGGTCTAAGAATTACTCTTAGGGATTTGTAACAAGAATTAAGACCACTTCAAAGGTTTGAACAAACAGAACTTTTAGTATCATACTAATGGCTTTCAGAAGTGATCTCTAAAAACCTAAGGATCATTCCAAAGCCTAAAAATCACTCCCAGAAGAGATATGAAAATTCACAATTTTGGAAAAGAAAAACGACCATTATTCCATGAACTGAACGTACAACTTCAATATATAAACTTTTTTCCCACTTATCGTTACAAGCCAAGGAAGCAAGCATTTTCTTTACCCTATTTGAGTGGAACTCCTAAAATAGAAGACCAGACTACTAAAATAAATAAATCCTAAACTAAAACATATTCCCTATCATCCATACTTCGAAAAAAGCCTACTGCACCTTTTCTATCATCCATACTTAGAAAAAAGTCTACTGCACCTTTTCTTTTCCCTTCCTGCTCATTGATGTATTTATTTTAACATGTAAGTTTCCCAAGAACTGAGATCCTGGAAACAGTTTAAGTCGATAAATTTGTTACAAGCATTTACCTGGGCACCAGGTGTTTGCTGTTGTTGCTTGGCACTCATGTACCAAGATAGACTGAGCTCGAGTATTGTATCAAGTAAATGTGGACTAGCACGCCCAGTCAAAAGTTTGATAGCTTTAGCAGCCATTGAGCGGATTTCATTGTCATTGTCATTGACCAAGCAAATCACCAAATTCATAAATAATGGCAATGCATGTTTATCCAAAAAGCTTTTTGGGAATTTGGTTATTATGTCTTTGAGTGTTTCCAGAACAGCCTTTCTACCAGTTGGATGCTCATAGCTGCATACAAAAAGCAAAATAAAAATCTTTATTCAAGGATAATAACATGAGTGTATGTGCCTATAGAGACAGAGAGAGAATGGCATTTTCGTGATACATGCCTTAAATTACTGAGCAAAAAGTCCAACAGTTGTTGCAAATAGGTTCCTGAAAGATGATAATCGAGTAGAAATTGAATCAATATCTGACTGCATTTCTTCCCAAGAGAATCCTCTCCACCTTTTACCATCAAGTCCGCAACTTGAAGTATAATATCATAGATTTCAGGGACAACTAACTTGCGACTAACTATCGCTTTTAAAAGTGAGAGGGCAACAGATGAAGAGCAGCTTTCACGGTCAAAAAATAATGGAGAGCGAATCAGAAAATGCAACTGATCAGAGGAAAGTGTAACTCTAGTACTCCGCAGAAGTACAGTTAACAACCTTAGACATGATTGCACCAGAAGACTATTGGCATTGGGGGAGGTTTGTGCAACATCTAGCAATGTGACTTTTATTTTATCTGCTTGAGATGCAAGAGATGGCAGAGGTAACCTTACAAGTGGAGCAAGACATTTAATGGATGCAGATAATATGTCTTCGTACTTGGAACTCAAGCAGCTGCCAAGAATTTTTACAAAAGGATCCAACATTGTCAAAAGATGCTCATTGTTTTTATCCAATTTCACTTTCTTTATATGGTTATGGAATAACCCAAGAGCAAACACAGTAATAAGATGTGAGCACACTGGTCTACCACCAACCACTCTGCTAGAAGAAATTGGTTTTGCATCTTGACCATGAGTATGATGACCACTTCTCTCCACAACTGAAGAAATACCCTGAGAATTTTCCTCATTTATTCCATCCTCAATCAGGCCATAAACAAAAATAAAGAGATCAGTCTGATCTACAGATGGATTGCATTCTAAACCAAGCGCAATATGGTGTAACATACTTTCGAGTTTGATTTTGAGCTTTGCAGTCAAGTGCTTCTGAATATGAACTGTAATGGGGGAAAGAAGTTCCAAGGCATTACTTCTGAATGTTATGCTTTGGGCTATCAATTTCAAGGTTTCAAATGACTTTCGCTTCCTTGTTTCTTTCATTTTAGAAGCAATCTTCTCCACATCTTTCTCTTCAGAAACATCTCCAAGAATGTCATTCTCCACCACTGACACAAGATCTTTTAAACAATAATCTAATCTCCCACAGATGGGATCTGAAAGAAACTTTGATAAAAGAAAATTGAGAGTATAACCCAACACATGGAGTTCATATCCTCGCTTAAGGATCGCTCGCAAAACCCCAACTACAAATTGCAAGTATTCTAGTCCAAGCTCCTTCAAACAAGCAGTCAAAGCAAGCCTAGCCTCATCACGAGAACTCTCCATACGATTCTTTAAATGATTTGCAATGCGGTGAATGATACTGGGAAGTTGTGAATCCATCATATCAGCAGGAAGCAACTTTAGCACTTTCAGTGCAGCAACGCTGACATTGACATTGACTTTATCAGAATCAGAACCCAGTAACTTTTGTATCTTTGGGAACACGGTTTTACGAAGACAAGCTTGTACTTCAGTGACGGTATCAGCAGTTTTTTGAGAAGAAGTTGAAAAACGGCTATCCATACCTTCTTTAACATCTTGGGTTGAACAAGTTCCAAGAAAATGAAATTGGTCCAATATAGCGCAAATTAGTCGCAATAACATCTTCTGCTTCTTTAGATTCAAGCTCATCTCTCTAAAGCATCTGATCAATAATGCATAATATGACTCCCATTTCATGCAAGCAGAAATTGAGGCAACGGCATCCAAGCATGCGTTTTTAACATGCTCCCCCTTGCCATCTTCTACATCAAGCAACATGTTGAAAAATAGGGGCACAAATATTTTATTTATGATGGCCTGAAAAATCAACAGTTCAGCGTAAATTTCAACCAGGGAAAAATGTTGACTTCAACACATAAAGTGGAATAATTACCTCTGACATATTGCTTTTTCTGATAACATTACTGAAACGTGCCAGCGCCCTTGCTCTTCTGTGCTTCTGCAACACCAAAGTAGAGCATATAGGCATCTTAAGCAATAATAAACAGACGCATTCAACATCAAATATGTTCAGAGATCTCTTATGTTAGATGACAAGCAATGAAGGCAATTTCATTAAAGTTAACCTCCAAGTTTTGGCGCGGTGAAGTTAAGCCATCCACCAAAACTTCTACGAAAAAGGACTACATATCCAAAATTATTGCAGTCCAATACACTTATTTTAATGCAAAATCCCATTAACCTTTCACCCTTGCCTATATCAACTCGTGAAAATTCATAAGTTGAAGCTAAATAATCAATCTATTGCAACAAAATGGTACTGAATATTGTTAACAAAAAAAATCAAGGAGTAGCATCTGTTAGACTACTGTTTGCATGCGTCAACTATGTTTTCAACTGCTGATAGATATAAGGAAGGACATAATGGCCAATCAAAGGGTTTTTTGGACTCTTTAATAATAGTGAAATTTGGTGGCCTCCATTAGATATTATTTTCAAAAGATGACCCTTATTTGAATATCCCCATTCTCGGCACAAAAGGTTCAATTTTCCTGAATCCAAATTAAGAATCCAAATTAAGGCAGAAATAGGGTAATTAAATATGAATGAATTAAACATTTATTTTTGTGGAGAGAGCTTCTGATATGCAAAAACAAGAAAACCTATGTCAATTACTAGATAAAAATAAATGAATGCCTAAAAAATCATTATTTTTGTTAAGGCCATCTCTTTTAGCATTAGTTTTATGTCCATAAGAAAGACAAGACCATCTCGGATTGATCTCTAAGCTCAAATCTCACAAAGTATTCACATTAAAATGTTTGAAAAAAAAGAAGAAAAAGACTTGGTCAAACTGTTTAAGTTCAGGCCCTTTCAGGTTGAAAGAACTGAATCACTGATTTGTTTGGCCTAGTTGCACATTTTGTGCTTTTTCCTAATTGACCCAACCACTTCTTGGATCAGTTTAAGGTTTTTCAGGTTGAATCAGCTGGGCCAGTGTAATTTGATAAACATAAATAACAACTCCATGGCCTCTGAAGAAAAGGCTGAATCACTATGAACATCAATCTTAGCACAACATATTGAATGAAAAACAATGGCCGTAGCGTATGGATTAATTGATAAAAGACAACCATTATAAGGTGAAGTCCAAGACCTGTAAATGCATAATATTGTTAAAGAAATCCTGTTCAACGTCTTCTGAACACAAAGCTCGAAGTGAGTTAAGGTCTGACACCCCTGGAAGCTTTAACACCATTTCTCGCAGTAGCTCGACCCACTCCTGAAACCATTGAAATCCATTATGAAAATCACTCAAAGACTAAGTAGTATCCATTACGCATTCCGATATCACTTGCCCAACCCTTTTTTTAAACCAAACCCCACAAAAAGTTAAACAACAATTGTGGCCGAAAAAATTCTACATTATATAACAATGAAAGCATTTGGTATATTTCACCAAGAAATTTTCTCATTTACTTCTTTCTCAAACAGCAAATTGAAGGAACCAAGTTATGCTTTTTGTTCAAACAACATAATTAGTAATATTAAGATGAAGTTCAAAGGCTTGGAAGCTTCTCAGTTTCAAGCAGTCATTTGCAAATCCAATGGACTCAGAAACAAAATCGCAACACTCCCCCACTCCAGCTATATTTGGGGGTTTATAATACCTTCCTAACAGAGCTTCCTGCATTCATTGCATTGCCCAAGTGCTTCAAAAGAAACTTTTTCACCGTTTGCTGAATTACTACTCTTGTCCAACAACCTTCAGTACTTGCTATCATCTCCTCATCCATTCCACAGTGATCCTTAAGTTCCGCGCCCAGAGTTAGAGCAGAAAAATCAACAAAAGAGAGCAGTGACCTATAAGCACTATTTCTTAAGATTAATTCTTCCGAGGACATATCATATATGCAATGTGATAAAACAACTAATGCATGCTCTTCTGGAACTGAAAGGAAAAATCCAGCCCCAATCCTTTCATAAGCATTCACTACGGTGTCATAATCAAGACCACCAAGTTCTGCAGCAGAGGTTGCATTCAGGTTACGGAAAATGTTTGCCTACATTTTCAACAGCAATAAGATCTTCAGTAAAATACAGTCCTAAGTTTCTATGAAAGAAAGAACCCAAAAGACAAACAAAACATAGAGCTTACCACCAATATAATGGAAGGATCAGTTTTTGCAAGGGTATCAAGAAGATCACAAATGCACAAGCGCATATCCAGTTCAGCAGATACCAGAAGTGGAGAAACAGTTTTAAGAATCTTTGTACTGCAATCCTTTCCTGATATCGGAATGAGATCTCGAACGACTTCCAAAATCTCAATATGGACACCTGCAGAAATCAATTAAGTATCATATATCAACACAGAAGCCAAGTGGTGGTACACTCATACTATATTCACAAATTCATACTAGATTAAGGAAATATTCTTACCAAAATTCTTCGAATTTGTTAATAATGGAAGCAAGACATCTAGAATCTTCTTTGCCAGTAACTGATCTGTTACATACTTCAACAGCAATTTGAAAATGCTAATGTGCTTATCCTCGAGATATTTGGTCAATTTACTGGTACAGAGCACAACAATGAGTGATCGGATTTTTATTGTTATTTACTTATGCAAAATTGGATGTGAAAAAGCTAGATTAACACGACAGTAACCTAGATACAATAAACGGCCAAGAGCAATCTAGTCATCTCAGGACCAAAAGTTACCATTTCCTGGTGTAAGAGCCCTCCAGGTTTCATCTTAAACCAAAATATAGATTATAATTTCACATTAGATACTTAAATGTAATTGATTTACATTATTAAACTGCATCAAATTCCTAATGAATAAAAGACTTCATCAAAGGACCCAATAATTGAAGTGTATGATAATTACCGTTTTTTTGCATTATCCCCCTGAAAGAGAGAATGCAAGCTTCGGACAAGTTCATCCAGGTTTGGCAGAAGAACCCCTTTTACAACACTATCTCCATCTTCCAAATCTTCATCAAGATTCAACAGGTTTTCAATAAACTCAAGAACACAAGATATAATTGCCTCGGAAGCAGTCTTGACAGTTAGAATTGAAAAAACATCAGAAACAAGGTTCTTTTCCCTATTTAACAAGGGTAAAAGATAATGGCTTTTGCTCATAGCCAAAAAGCACGAAAACAGTGAACTTGGCCTCTCACTACTAGAACCTTCATGCTTGAAACTGTCAACTAAAGGTTTCACTGATGTAAAAAACATATCCCAAAATTGACAACCAAAGCTATGATCATCATACTTATTTAGTACCAGACAAACAATTTTTAGGCACAAAGACCTCATGTCCTTAAGTTGCTGGAAAGATGTGTTGGCCTGCAAGTGGAAACAATTTTCATTAACACTGCCAGTTGTGACATAATAATTAAATTAATCAATGAAGTATATTCTTAGAAAATGTTTTTTTGATATAGAGTTATCAAGCAAATAAATAGAAAAAAAACAACAGAAAAAATGTTTTTTTTATATAGAGTTTTCAAGCAAATAAAAAAAAATACAACAGAAAACCTAGAATCCTCCTTACCACCACAACTGGGTTATAGATAAATGAACAACAAGAAACTATGCTTCCCATACGGTAGAACATACAAAAGAAGAAGACTAATATGCATTGCACCAACACTAGCAATTTTATATGTTCTTAGTAATCAGGAATCGGTATACTCCATGTAATAGGAATTACCAGCATATGATTTTCTGCTGAATTCTCTTTTTCATGCAATTCCAAGTTGTTTAGGGACACACTTTGCACTGCAGAAGTTCCAGCAGCCTTTGCAACATGAAGACTAGAAGAGCAGCTTTCCAGTATTTGAACAACACATCCCATCAATAAATCCAAAAATGGTTTGATAAGTGATTCATCAAAAACCCCAAGAATCTCTTCAACAACATGCAGAAAACCAAATTTCATTTTTGACGAAAAGATTGTTGTATTTTCCAAGGCCAAGTCCTTCAAGATAGTCAATGGGGAATATTCACTGATAAAACCATGAGGTGAGGTCGAACTAAACATTATGGTACCATTGGTTCGACTTGATCCACTATGCAGGGGCTTTGTCAACAATACAAAAAAGAGAGCAATTTCATTGACATCAAGTTGAGCTATGAATCGAAGAACAGCCTTTCTGTGATGCAAACTTGTGTGCTAAAAATGAAAGAGACAATTTACATATGTCAGCAAAAGGTGCAGATACTGAAACATAAAACTGACAGAAAGTAGGGGTAATGAGATTAGTAAGGATTCAGATAAGCATACCTTTCGAGAGGCAAGTGTCTTCAGCTTTCTCACTTTTGGCATTAGAATACGAATAACTAAGGGCAAAAGATTAACTCTGTGATCTTCTTGAATGAGACCGGATTCTCTGCTTAAACCCCACGTCACCAGTTCTTCCCTCAATTGTTTTGAACTGATCAAGTTTCTCAAATGCTGTTCATAAGGAACTAAGAAATCATCTTTCCAAGTTAAAAGACAATCCAGAACCTTCGCCTGTATTTCAGCATCATTCTCCTCAATAAGTCTGGAAAACAAAATGATGACATTTATCAATGAAATTTTAGATTCAATATAGCAAACATGAGGAACCAATTTCTAAAAGCAAAGCATCTATTAAAGCTGCACCAACCTTGAACTTAAGACATCTTTTAAGAACTGACTACGGTAAAAAGCTTTGGGATTTCCCATAAGTTTCAGCAAGTCCAGCCAATCTTTCAGGATGCCTTTCCACTCCTTGCCTTTACAAGCATCTGAACTGAAAGTTGAGACACTAAAAAAAGCACCAACAGTTTGCTAAATTTTCCATTTACATATTATTTAAACCAAATAATGATTCTATAAACCAACAAAGTCACGGAAAAATACCTACCTCACCAAATTGTCATTATTGTAACCCAAAAACTTCAAAAATAGTGGTACAATTTGTCGAGAATGAGATTCAGCAGAAGAAGAGAGTTTTTGCAGGGATTGAAGCAACGAAGATATAACAGTTGAATGTGGTGTGCTATCAAACGCAGGAGCCAGAAAAAAATTGAAATGCCTGATCAGTTCTGGAGACAAAAAGCAAAGGAAGTATTCAGTTTCATTTTCTTGCTAAAAGGGCTGCAAGGATGCACACTAGCAACCTATGAGTTTCTAAAGAACACAACTGTTCGAAATTGGTAGTGAATTCAACAGAAAATGTACTTCACTGAACCGTCCAATATAGTCATCTCGATAAAATAACATTAACAAAGTTGAAAACATAATAGTTCAATAACTGCATTAATGAGGAACCATTAGCACATACCATTGGGATTCTCAACCAGTCCAGCAGTTTCTCCACTACCTTCATTGTGAGACATCAAGAAAACAGATATCAATTGTTCAACATAATTAATGAAATTGTCCCATACAACTCTTTTGTACTTGTCAATAAGAACTGCAAGACATTCAGATGCTGGATCCCACAGATAATTGAAACGATTGTAGAATATGCCAATCAACCCACTCAAGACAAGGGGTATATAAGCTATTGGTACCCTTCCAGTAGAGAGAGCCATCTGTACTCTAGAAATCAATAAGATGACTTTCCTGCTGGTAGATACTGACAAAGGAGTTGACTCAATTAAGAGTAGTAGCTGAAGAACCTGGAAATTGAAATAGATTAGCCAGGATATGCCTGGATAAAGCATGACGTTGTCAAGGAAAGAATATGAAAGAACAATGATATACGCACATCACCACCATTGCCACACATATCAGAATAGTTAGGAACTTCAGTTTTCATTTTCTTTTCAGATGGCTCATCCTCAGTAGACATTATACAAGCTACTGGTTCATAGTGACACAAAATTCTGAGAGTTGAAACACGGATTTCCTTGTCTATGTTGCAAAAGTTACCAGCAAATGTTCCTATTGCATCTGCGACATTTCTTGCTTCAAACTCAGGAGGATATAATTTATGCCTGCCATCTGGTTCCAGCACAGGCCTATCAAATTACAAGAAGCAAATCATAATAAATGGAAAATGTCATCCATAAAAGGCAGACTTTGCACATTGTGCAGAACAATGAAACAAATCAACCTACCCATACATGTAATCCAAATAATCAGCAATAGCAGACAAGACATGACGTGATGTTTTATGTTTTTCTGCAAGATGCAGAACATTGACTGTTTCTTGAATTCCGGACTTGTTACCATACTTGCAAAAGGAACATAAAGCAGCACCTATAAGGCTTTGCCAAGCATGTCTCGAGATAGCTGCAACATTCTCTGAAAGAATAGCACAAGAACAGTCCCCCAATCAGGAAAAAGTTCTAACAAAAGAACATATCTTTTTTATTTTTCTCATCACAATATAGTTCGTTTTCTATATTCATAAAGAGTTAAAGGATACCATTTAATTTTTTCAAATATACTGATTATGACTTCGGCAAAGCTATAGTTATCATTCCACATTTTAAAGGATCTAATTTACTATTAGGTATTCGTTCGGAAGTAACAAGAAGAATCGTAAGGACTCACATCTGTATATTCTTGAGATGAGGTACATCCTAATATACTGATCAATGCCACAATAAATATACATAACAACAAAGTAATAAAGTTTGAGAGACAAACCAGATTCAGTAATCAGAAGGCGATCAATTGCATCTATCAAGTCTCTCATAAGGTATGACCTTTCTTGGATATTCATCATATGAGGATAGCAGCATATAACTGCCCACAGCGGAGCCACCTTGGCCTCATCTACTAGAGATGCTATTGTGTCATCATGAACATTACTGTTGATAATTTCAATCCAGGAGCAAATTGTCCTCTGCAGGAAACTACGAATATTCGGAAGGTCTTCAGATGTTCCATTGAAGAAGCTAGTGCCTAAAGCTTCCTTTTGTAGTCTCTCACATAAGGATAAAAGCAGAAACACAACTTCTTCCTGGGATGTTTCTATCAAATCATTCAACACACTGGCATCCAATGAAAATGTCAATAATCTCAGCTTGTTAAGATCTTTCTAATTTCAATAAGAAAATAAAGATGTTATGCTACCTTAAGACATTGAATCTGAATTCATATAGTACTTGCACATCCTTCTTCAGCAGTTCACTGATAAAAGTCAAACACCTGAAAACAAGCAACATTTATCAGTTAAATAATAACAGAACAGCAAAAACGATGCAACATAGATTAGTGGTGATTACCTTGGGTTTCGCAAATGAAATACAGGAGCCCATTGCAATGAACAATGAGAGATGGCAGATGTATCTCTTAAATGGTTAAGCCCATCAAGAATGCATAACATTAGCATTAGAACCTTATCAATAACTTCGGGTAAATGCTCTTTTCCATCTGAAACACTGGTGGACACAATAAATTTCTTGATAATTGATCCCACACAATCAAGCATAGGCTGATAATCTGCACAGGATAGTAGCAGTTTAAAATTGGAAATCCACATGCTAAGAAGAAATATATTCCATCGTTAAAGAGTTCAAAAAGATAATAAACAAATTAAAATTCATGAGGAACTTCGGAGCTCACCAACCATAGTGTGCCTATAATTACTCCGTAAAGCAGATAAAACCAATGATAAAAGCTGGCTTAAGTGCAGTAAGTAACCATTAGTCACACAGCCATCTATCCTCTGATAGAGGCAGTTCCACATCGAAACTAACTCCTTCTGTTCTATCTCTTCACACAATCTCTCAAAGGTAGAGCTCATAACTTCAATAACAGTGTCAGGTCCTGCAAGGGGAAGACAGATTAGAAACAGATAAAAATTAGGAAGCTATCATAACCTAGTAGGCAATCAGCCATTCACCCATGAAAGACAATTACACTATTGCTTCGTGAACTTATTTACAAAGTTAGCCGGTTATGATATTCACACTCTGGCTGGAGCTCTCTCACATCTTCCAATTTCTTAGCAGCAAATAGAAGGTACGACTAATGTAGTAATCATGAGCAGCTTATCCTCCCTTTTTCTTAACAAAAGCAAGTTTAGGGATATCATCCCAGTATTATTCGGCTTGAGCAGACCTTCGGATTTTGCCAATATGGCTAAGATTAGAAGTAACCAATATTGGATTTTGCCAATATGGCTAAGAAACCACAAGAAATTGTAAGATAGCCACATAAGAGGTCCCTGACTAGCAGAAACTTCTACGTCTTAAGTCAGATAAGTTAAGTCTAATATTTGCATCACTTTGTCCTAATTGTCCGAAAGGAAACTTCAAAAAGGTATACTCTAGGTATATGAGAATGTCAAACGGCTCAGCTTTCTGTATAGTAGCATTGGAAGTAGATTCTTATCCAAGAATTGTATCAATTGATGATGTAGTGGGAATTGCTAAAAACATGTAAAGTCTATGGCTAACCCAATAACCAAGTTTCATATGGGGACTGGAGCAGGCTACCATGTTTATGCAAAAATAGCAGATTATGGTATCTAAATTTATAAGATAACAAATTATGTGCAATAAATTGTGGTCCTTTAATTCAACCAAGTAGCTATTCCATAAATGAGAAGACAAGGTCTATCAGTGGAAATGTTAGATTTGAAGATTTCTAAGGTGTGGGATGGACAAGCCATCATAATGGATCCTTTCATTTTAAAAGTTCTCTTCCCATATTTTTTATTTATGACTTGCCTAAGTACCAAACAAGTGCATTATAGGTATCCAAACGTAGTTAAGGCAACTTGCATAAAACGTTAAAGAGTATGCAAAGCAGGATAAAATAGTCTGCATAACCATCAATAACAGACAATTGGCTGAAGATAAATTTCACAATATCTTGTTGAGATGAGTATAATTTGACAGCTTTCTTAAGTGGTTTTAGGATAATTATAGTGCATGATAATCTTCAATCAGGGCATTCATTCTGTAAATCGAGTCCTAATTTAACATGATAGTTTCAAAAACACCTCATGCCTAATTCCAACTTAACACTCAGTCTCATGCTTGTTTTATAGGGGAATTTATTCTCAATAGAGAAGAAAGAATACAGAAGGGAAAAAAAGGGGGGATTTATATATAGTTCACAAAATCAGTCGCAGTGGAATTATTCTTAAATCAAGAAGATAAACTTTATGACTTGTTATGTAGCACAATAACAAACGAAAAGTGAAGTATAAAATGAAATTAAGTCCAAGGATAGTATTAGAAGGCTTGCCTTGTTCAAATTTATCACCAATGGCAAATGTTGAGTTGTCAGTCAAAAGCCACAGTATACTTTCTGCCTTTGAATGAAACCTTGACGATGTTCCTCTCATAGCATGATAAAGTAAAGCGCTGACTCCAGATTTCCGCTGAGGTATTGGTTTCTTCACAACCTCAAGGATAATCTTTCGGATACCTAAAAAGCAAAACTTTGCCCATTGTTAACTTTAGGTGAAACTTGGATTTCATATTGAAACAATACAATAAAACATATGAATGGAAGAGATCAAAACCAACATGAAGTGCCATTCAAAACCAAATTAACTCCTTTATGCATTACAACAAGTCCATATATTTCACAAGTTACTGCGAAACCTGAGTTTTATTATTAAAAAGTACGACTCCAACGGACTAAAAAATGGGCATACCTTTCCTATGTTGCTCCTTAGGAGCATTTCTCAGCAAGAATGATGTTGCTGCTGCCATGATCTCTATTACGTAACTCTTTGGATAATATCTTAATTTTGTTGTGATCCTTCAAAAAAAAAGTAAAAAATATTTAGGAGAAGTGGCTGATCAGGTGCCAGCAGATACAGAGATTGAAGATTCTCCTAGATCTTCAACAGAAAAACCAAAACTAAGTTCACTGCTATAATAAAAGCATAAACAACCAATTATCTAGTATGACAACATGATCTGCATTTGACATATCATGTGTTTGGACAGCATAAATTCAGTAACCACACAAAGCATGCAAAATAAGAGCAAGAGCTGAAACAGTATTATCAATGGCATTCTGGCTCATTGGAGAGGATGTCTAAAACATGCTCCTCTACCAGGGTTCAAATCTTGGTGGAGACAACAGATTATCTAAGAAGCACGGATACGGACACGGACACGCGACACGACAAGGACACGGACACGGGGACACACCAACTTCTAAAATTTGGTGGACACGGACACGGCAATATTATATATATATATATATATATATATTATAAAATTTAGAATTAAGAAAAAAAATCAGAATTCATAATATGATATATAATGATTGATGTGTTTCAAGACTTCCAACATCTTGATAGTTCATACATATTTGGTACTTTATAAGCCCCCTCTAAAAAAACATAGAGCGTATATTCCATTAAGCAATTTGTC
>JAOTAY010000189.1:2777837-2796870 GCA_025629805.1 Erythroxylum baracoense | reverse complement strand
GAAAGCATTTTACTTGGAGAAAGCAATTTATAAAGCTAATAAAAAACATACTTGAGAACATATACAATGTCCCGTATCAGATATTTCTGCAAATGCATCAGCATGTATGACCAAGAAGTGAAAATCTGCATAAAAGATCACATGTTTAAAGTGAATTTTTCTGTTAAACAAGTCATTCCAACAAAGTGAATACTATGATAAGAGGCATGAGCAGATGAATGGCTCTGTAATTAGACCTGCTCAATGATTTCTGGCTCCCTGTCAGCACCACTTTTAAGAAGAGAGACCAAAGAATCAGCAAACTTGGGTAAAAACCTGGCCAAACAGGAAATGCAAATAAAATTATGCAAAGTGAAGGATATTAAGATTTTGAATGATAATACACCCCTAAAGGTTCAAATGAAAAAGCTACGGTAAGAAATTAAAAGGAATCTTCCCAGACTAGCATCGTGAAACTATTTTTCTGGACTTATGAAATAAAAAGTATGAAGCAACGTGTATCATACAAAATATTTCAATTTATGATTCAATTCTTTCCAGATTTTCATTTTCCTCATCGGTCTGCAAGGTATAAAGCATTCCTTTTGAAATCCTCCAATTATTCAAAGAAACATCTAAAAATCTAACTCAAGGATTGCTGTAATTAAGCAGAATTGAAGTAAGGCTACAAATATTTGTGACAAAACAATGAAATTTGGGGTGATGATGCTCATGGAGTACAATCAGCATAATCTACAAGCTGAAATATGTTGATGTTCCAATTCTTTTACATCTCTGCTTACTTTTTGCCCAAATATTTAGCAATGAACTTGAATGAAAACTAATAACCCAAAATTAAGGCCAATCCATTCAATATGTGAGATTTTCTCAACATGCTAAGCCCTTCTTAAGCGTTTGAATACATAGACAAAATCGACACAAGGCTGCAAGGTAACAGACTAAAAAATGGAAAAAAGTACATTACAATTTTAAAAATACATTACAATTTTTAAAAAAAAGGAAAGAAACTCACGAAAGAAAGTCTTCAAGGAGGTCTCTAGACAATGCTGCCATCAATCTGCACAAGCAAACAATAAACTTCACTTATGCGCGGCATGAGATAATTTGTAGAAGAAAATAATGGAACAAAAACCACAATGAACAAAGAGACAACGCTTGGCCAAAATAACATAGTCAACATATACCATCAGCACACTCAAATTGTATATTTTTTCATATGTTTCTAGTCAAACAAGGAACGAACCATAACTGCAGTCTACCTGAGAATAGGCTCAAGTGACAGTCGTGCCACCATTTGTAATCTACAAAGAAGTGTAGAGAAAATAGTTTCCTTGTGCAAGAGCACCAAAGGTAACGTCTGTACAAATGGCATCATTTCCTCATAAAATGAAATGAAGTCCTCTGCAGTATTCAACTCCTGCACTCAGCATATTGAAAATTTTATGAAAAAAATGGCAGAAGCAAACACCACAGCGGAAGTACCTGCCCTATATCCTATTAACATAAAATTTATTTCTTACTGAGAGGCTCTCCACAAAAAAATTTGTATCAGAAAAACATTCATCAGAAATTATGACAGCATAAAAGAATTTATCTGTCGAGCAACTCATTTTCAGTTTCCACAAACCTCAGCTTACATTATGAATGAATGAATTAAGAAAGATAACGTAGTAAACACACCCTCCATTCCATGAGGCAGTCTCGGAAAAAAGTGGATCCCTCAGATGGCTCATTTTTTACTTTTTCAAGGCTCCGATAGACATCAATTTCAATTTCTTCTATTCTCTGAGATAATGTCTTGAACTGAAGGCAGACCAAAACAAAGAAAAAAAATATTATATTGTGCATAAACAAACAAAAAGCAACTGTTCAACAAGGAAGTAAATCCATTAGCTACAGATGAGTATAACTTCAACTAAATATATATAGAAAGCTAACTTCTATGTTTAGTCAAATCCCAAATAGTTACAACCTTTTATGATAGATAAGGCATCCTCAAGTGTCCCTAGGATGAGTTATCTCAAAAGAATCCAACAGAAAAGTGGTAGATGATTCTTCTGCTCACAAGTTCATAGTAAATTACATATTTGTTTCATGAGATACAACAGCCCTCTTACTAGAATCAAACATATATATCATGTAAATAATTTTTATCTTCCGTTTTCAAAGCTATTCTTCATTGTGGTTTTCCATTGAGATAGAAAAATTACTGTCACCAACACTATCTAAAGATTCGTTTGATAGGTAACCAAGTAGAATCAGATTGAAATACACCACCCCTTTTCATCTCCAACATACAAAATTCATACTCTTTCTCCAACTCAATTGTAACAATATCATTCTAGACCCCGCTCCATATTCATTGAAGAACCAAACCAATAGAAATTAGCGCTAAGTCTCAATCTTTTAACATTATTTGATTCCCCTGGAACCTTCTCAGAAACCCATTAGCTCGTTTGAAAAAACATCCATTATTGTCAACAACTTAGCAGGGTTTAGGCTTTAAAGACTGTATCTTTCTTCACAAATTCATAGTACAACAACAACGAGAGAGAGAGAGAGAGAGAGAGAGAGGGTAACTTACAACAAAGCGGCGGCCGCCAGAAGATTTGTTGAGGGACTTGACGGCCCGAGCATCGGAGAGAGTCGCCATTAGAGGGGCTTTCGTGAACCTCGAGCGTCTTCTTCTTCAATTACTATAGGTTAAGCTAAAAACCTCCTTTAAACCCTTCTTTCGTCCCCAGCGCTCTATAGCTTCGTCTTGTTCATTGCCGTGTGAATTTACTAAATACATTCATAATCTATTATATATTTTTAAAAAAATATGACTCTATTTTAAACATATTTTTTAACTTAAAATTAGTTTAATCCCACTTTTAATTTTTTATTACATATAGAGTTTTTCTTAGCCCATAATAAATATTAGAATACTTGAAATATGTTGATTTATCTTCAGTTTAATCAATTAGTAAATTATAATAATTTTAATTAAATGAATACATATTTATTAAATAATGAACACATTACATACTTATTTTATTGATTTATTGCTAATTAATATCAATATAATTATTATATTTGACATGGTCTTGATAGTTTCAATTAGATAAATTAGGGTAAGAGTCTCACTAATTTATTTTAAAAGGGAAAAACTTCCTTTAATTTAAATTAATTTATAATTCGAGGTATGATATAACAATTTTTATTATGAAATTTTATGAATTATTATACTAAAATATTATTGTTCTAATTTTGAATAGTTATATATAAAGCTAATTGTATATTATTATTTATTATAAGTACTTAAAATATTATACATAATATTTAAAACATAAAATAATTAGAATTGAATCCTTTAAATTATTTTTAAAAATTATAATATATTACAATACTTTTACTTAAATAATGTCTATAGTTTTTATTTCTTGAATTTTAAGTATGACGATGAGAAAATTTAAATGTATGGTAAATCATTATACATGAAAATAAAATGACAAGCATTCACATAGATGTCTTTCACAATTGGTGAGCATCCATGGAGACTAGATGCCCAGAAAAGCCTTCTTGATCAAATATAGTTGTCTGTTAACATCTCCCATAGTCAATCTCTCTTTAGGTGATTCCACAGAGCAAGCAAGACCAATCTCAAGAATCGTGAGCAAGCACTTGTGCACCTCAGGTGGTACACTCGTATAGTTTCTGTGCTTATTGAAGTTGGCTTCTTCTATTTCTTGGTCATCACTATCTTCTTCTGTTGCTTTCATAGCAACTGTTCCTGCTTCTTGTGAAATTGTATGGACAAGACTTGGGTCCAGAACTTGGTTAAGCCCACCTGGTAATGCCAACTTCACGAAATTCTGAAGTGTTAAACCGTTTTTGAACATTTCGTCAGTCGGTCGTTTTCCTGAGAACATTTCTAACACAAGGATGCCATAGCTGTACACATCACCATCTTTTGATTCTTCTCCTCCCATTCCGTACTCTAAAATTGTTATAACATGCATGGAAGTTTCAATGAGTCTGATAAAGGAAGCTAAAGCTCTTTAGTATATATAGTTTTATTTTCTATACTATGTGGAGACAGGGAAGTCCGTACCTGGAGCAACATAGCCAATGGTTCCTTTGAGTCCAGTTGTGCTGGTTCTACTTTCAGAATCATCATTGATGGTGGACAGGAGCTTAGCTAGACCAAAATCGCTTACATGGGCAACCATGTCGTCATCAAGAAGAACATTGCTTGGTTTCAGGTCACAATGTACTACTGGAGTATCGCACTGATCATGAAGATAGTGCAACGCAGAAGAGATATCTATTGCGATATTCAGTCTCTGAAGAAGGTTTAGTCTCCTTGATTGGTTTTGGCTCTCAAAGTTAGGATGCAACCAGTTGTCCAAGCTACCATTTGGCATGAACTCAAAAACTAGAGCCTTGAAATCATTACCTTTGTTATCCAGACTTGAACAGTAAGTTAAGATTTTGACAAGGTTTCGATGTCTGACGGTTCTCAGAGCCTTGCATTCGGACAGGAAGCTCTTGGAAGCTCCATACTTGTGAAGATTCAGAACTTTGACGGCTACTAGTTTCTTTTCCTGGCTCATAAGTCCCTTGTATACGGAGCTAAAGCTACCATACCCAATTAAGTTGGTGGAAGAGAACTGATCAGTTGCTTGGCAGAGTTCCTTGTAAGTAACCATCACAAACTTGCCCATGGGTATAGTTTCAGACAATAAACCTTTTCTGGGATTTCTTAGTAAAACTAGAAAAGCTGACATTAGAAGGATGCCTAAAATAACACAAGGAATTAGTATAGCTAGCTTGAAAGCAAGGGACTTCCCCTTCCTATGCGCTGTGGTGGGACACTTTGGTAGCTGAAATTCCTGTTTGCCACCACAAAGCTTACCATTACCTATCAAGGATACGGCACTCGAATTTGCGAATACTCCTCTTGTCGGCACCTCTCCCTCAAGATCATTGAAAGAAACGTTGAGAAATTCCAAAAACTGAATGCCCTGTAAATCCTTCGGAATTTGTCCTGTTAAGCCATTTCGAGAAAGGTCTAATCTTCGTAGACCCTTCAGTGAAGCCAAAGATGAAGGGATGTTTCCTTGGAAGGAGTTTCCTTGCAGATACAGATATTCCAGGCTCTGACAACCTCCAATCGTGCTAGGAATTTCACCCGACATGTTATTTTCTGAAATGTCCAGTAGATTTACATTTGCTAACTTTCCCACTTCTGCTGGTAGGCTGCCAGTTAGTGAGTTAAATGACAAGTTCAGTGCTTTTGATAAGGAAGGGAGAACAAAAATCTCTGGGGGAATAGGTCCAGTGAGATTGTTTTCAGAAATGTGTAGAGTTTGCAAACTATGGCAGTTCCCAATAGTTGGAGGAATGGTTCCTTCAAAGTTATTTTTCAATAAGTAGAGTATAGACAATTGACTGAGATTGCCAATAGATGATGGGATCTGACCTGACAACTTGTTCTGAAATAAATCCAATCCCTGTAGTCTGCTAAATTTTCCAAAGTACGATGGAAGTACACCTGTGAAATGGTTGCTCTCCATTCCCAGGACGGTTAAGTTGATAAATTTCTCTAGTGCCACAGGTATGGTTCCAGTGATTTGATTGCCTCCAAGGTAAAGTTCTTCAAGCTGAATTGACAGATTGCCAATAGTACTGGGTAAAACACCTTCAAAATGGTTATAACCAAAACCCAGGCTTTGAAGCTGGCTACAGTTTCTTAAAGATGTTAAGAAAGCCAAATCATTTGCAGCGTCACGTCCTAGGTTATTAAATGAAAAATCGAGCCACCATATGTTTCTCAAATTTCCTAGATTTCTTGGAACTTGTCCAACAAAATTGTTGACAGGGATATTTAGTATCTGTAATAAAGAAGCATTAGATAATGATGCTGGTATAGACCCTGAAAATTTGTTTCCACCAAAACTGAATTGCCTTAGATTTGGGAGAGTGAGCCCTATGGTATATGGAAGACTCCCATGAAACATGTTGCTTGAAGTTATAAAGTTCGTGATAGAGGAGATATTGAACAGTGATGGAGGAATCTCTCCAGACAGTTGATTGGATCCAAAATTCAGAAAAGTTAATCTTGTTAATTGACCAAGGCTTGCAGGAACATTTCCCTGCAAATTATTGAAGTTAACAGAAAAGTTGGTGAGTGAAGAAATGTTTCCAAGGGAAGGAGGGATCTCTCCTACCAGATTGTTTGAATCAAGAATAAGCACCTTAAGCATTATTAAGGAACCAATATTGGGAGGAATATTTCCTGTAATGTTGTTCTTTGCTAAGGATATTGTCCTTAGTTGGGAAATGTTGGTCAAGGTGGCAGGAATTTGGCTGTCTAATGAATTGTTGTTGAGCAAGGCATGCTGCAGTCTGAATAACTTACCAACTTCTTGTGGAATTTCGCCTGTCAGCCTGTTACCTTGGAGATCAAGTGACCCAAGAAAACTCAAGTTGCCAATATAAGGTGATATTGCTCCAAAGAGATTCTGTCCCTTCAACCCCAAGGATATGACTCGTTGATGCCGGCGACCGCACGTAATCCCATACCAGCTGCAGATGGAGAGAGAACTGTTCCAGGAGTTCAAGACTAGATTTGGATCATTAGTTATAGCTTCTTTGAATTTCAGCAAAGCAAGTTGATCAGTTTCATTTCCTAAGCTGTTAGCTTGCGCAAATGGCATGTTCCTAGAAAAGATATAAAATAGTTGAATGAACAAAACTGAACTGAAAGTGAGGTGGAGGCCGGAGTCCATTCGATACTGAAGCATATGGCAGATGAGATGAGTAGCCACTCCTACACAAAACTGGGCTTAAATATCCTCTCTTCTTACTTTTGTGGTTCGAAATACTTTGTATCTATGGTGAAATCTTTGCAGATGTTAGGGGAATATAAAGAGTAACAATTCTTTTTATAGCTTTTAGAGATTACTCTATGATCCTGAATTGAAATGATACGTGAATAAAAGAAAAATTTTCAGAGCATTGACAAATGTAAATCCTTTAAGTAATCAAACCCTTAGTTCATAACTTAAAAGCTGACATTTGAAGTAAGTCCTTGTTTGATATTGCAGGAATCTCTAATCCTTCTTTTCATTTTCAGGAAACTTGAAGACGACACATTCTATTTTCAAAGTGAATTTTCAGCGCCACCTAATGGTTTGACTAATCTGTTCATCTTATATCTGTTTTCCTCTTCTTTATGATGGCTTCAGTTTTTTTCCATGGAAGTTACATTTGATAGTTACACATAGCGGACTAGTTAGTATTAACTTTTGACTTCCCTTCATCCTTGTTATCACTTGGAAAAAGTGAATAATACTTCTCCAACCTTAAGCGTCTTCTCATTAAATTGAGAAACGATATGGCAGTTTTGTTGATTTCAAGAAACAAGCATAACAGGAGAATCCCTGAATAAATGACTTCAGCTACAACACGAGTCCTCTTGAACAGTGTCATAAACATTTCAGAAGGTCCTGTAGATTATAACTCTCGCAAGATACGATGCTACTTTCAGTTATTTTACCGTCTCAAGACATTACAGAGAATAATAATTCTAAGAATTATGTCAGAGTGGCAGTTCCAAGGTGATTTGTTGAAAACTGGAGAATAATTGGTGAAAACTTTACTTTGGAATTATTTAATGAGTTTTGTTTTAAGGTACAATCATACATAAATGTACAGAGAAAGTACTAACATGATATTTAGTACTTGATCAGCATCTAGAGACCTAACTGTCTAAAAAAGCATTTCTGATCAAATGCAGTTGCCTATTGACATTCCCCATATTCATTCTATCTTTAGGAGATTCTGCAGAACAAGCAAGTCCGACTGTAAATACAGCTAGCAAGCATTTCTGCACTTTTGGTTTCATGAAGCTCATGCTCAGATTGATCTCAACTGCACCGTTATCATCTTTTCTAGAGGTTGCTTCTCCTGTAGATTCTGTTTCAAAAAGAACTGGGTCTACTACATGATCTAGTCTTTGTGGCATTGCTATGCTAATGAAATCTCGAAGATTTAATCCTTCTTTGAACATTTCATCAGTTGGTCTTCTTCCTGAGAACATTTCTAACACGAGGATGCCATAGCTGTATACATCTCCCTCCTTTGATGCCGCACCACCCATTCCATATTCTGCAATTAATGGAATAATGCTAACGTGATGAACTGAAGTGGTAATTGAACATGATAATCTCTGATGCCATTTACTTACACAATATCTTTATTATAAAGAGAAAGAAGTTGGTACCTGGAGGAGCATAGCCAATTGTTCCCTTTATCCCAATAGAACTGATTAGGCTTTGTGATAACTCGTTGATAGTTGAAATGATCTTTGCCAAACCAAAGTCGCTTACATGAGCAACCATGTCACTGTCCAGAAGAACATTGCTGGGCTTAAGGTCACAATGAATTATTGAACTTTCACAATGGTCATGGAGATAATGTAACGCGGATGACACATCAATTGCAATGCTCAGTCTTTGAAGAAGGTCGAAATTTCTTATTGCGTCTTTTCTGTTGGTATTTGGATGTAACCAATTTTCCAAACTCCCATTTTTCATGAATTGATAGACTAGTGCCATAAACTCATTACGCTTGTAATCCAAACTCGAACAATAAGACAGGATCTTCACAAGATTTCTGTGGCGGATATTCCCCAAAGTTTTGCATTCGGCAAGAAAGCTCTCGGAAGCTCCCATGTTTTCAAGGTTTAGGACTTTAACAGCTACTTGTCTTTTTAGTTGATCTAGAAAACCCTTGTAAACAGAGCTGGAACCACCTGATCCTATTAAATTGCTTGGAGAGAATCCATCTGTTGCTTGATGGAGATCTTTATAAGAAACATTCAGCAATTTTCCAACAGACATAGTTCCAACGGGTGGCCTCTTTTTAGATCTTTTCCTCCATAAACACACTGGGAAAGTTAACATCAAGAAGGCACTTAAAGATACACAAGGAATGATGATTAATAGCTTAAAAGCAGGGGACACTTTTGTTGTTTTTGTAGGACATTTTGGAAGAAGTAGTTCAGGAACACCACCACAAAGCTTTCTGTTTCCTATCAATGATACTGCACTTGCATTTCTGAAGACCCCTCCACTTGGAACCTCTCCCTCAAGATCATTGAAAGAAAGGTTTAGAAAACTTAAAAATCGCAGGCTTTGTAGGTCTTTAGGAATTTTTCCTGTAAGGTTGTTTTGTGATAAGTCTAATTTTTGAAGACCTTTTAGGGAAGTCAAAGATGAAGGAATCAAACCTTGGAAGAAATTTGCATGCATGTAAAGATTTTCCAAGCTAAGGCATTCTCCTATGGTTGTTGGAAATTCACCAGACAGATTGTTGGCAGAGATATCCAATGTGTTCAATTTCAGATTTCTCACCTCTGTTGGTAGGTTTCCAGTTAAGGAGTTCCATGACAGGTTGAGCGATTCAGTTAATGCAGGCAGGCCTAGTATCTCCTTGGGTATGGTTCCACTGAACTTATTTTCGGAAGCATCGAGTACACCCAAAAATTGGCAATTTCCAATACTTGAAGGAAAGCTTCCTTCCAAATTATTCTCATTTAAGTATAGCCTGTACAAATGACTGAGATTGCCTATGGAAAGTGGGACCTGACCGGAAAACCTGTTGTGGCCTAAACTTAATGCCTGCAAGTTAAATAGCATTCCAAGTTCAGTGGGAATGGAACCAGTTAAAAGGTTGTATTCGATCTCTAAACTAGTTAGGTTGACTAGTTTGATTAGTTCTGCCGGAATACTTCCAGAGAAATAATTGCGTCCAAGGCTTAACACAATTAGTTGAGAAGATAAATTGGCAAGTGAGGTAGGTAAAAAACCTCCGAAGTTATTTGAAGAGAGGGACAGGATGTTCAGATTGGTGCAGTTCTTCAAGGATGTTAAGAAAACCAGGTCATTTGCTGATCTACTTCCAAGGCCATTGTTGTTGAGCTTTAATCTTCGCAGATTTTTCAGATTTCCCAAGGTGATTGGAACTTGTCCAACTAAGTTGTTTTTAGCAACGTCAATTACTTCCAATTTAGAAGCATTGCCAAATGACTCCGGGATTGATCCAAAGAATCTATTTTCACCAATGCCAAAGAATTTAAGACTTGGGAGAATGAGGCCAATGTCGTATGGTATAGTCCCACGAATTTGATTAACAGGAACTGAAAAGACATTAAGAGATGAAATATTAAAAAGGGCCTCAGGAATTGTCCCAGAAATACTGTTGACTCCAATGCTGAAGCTTGTTAAGCTTGATAATTTGCCCATTTCAACAGGAATCTCCCCCGTTAATTTGTTAAACGCAACAGAAAAATAACTGAGCAATGTGAGGTTGCCAAGTGAATGTGGTAACTTTCCTGTCAAGAAGTTTTGACGGAAGTTCAGAAACTTTAGCTCCACAAGATAACCAATTCCTTCAGGGATTTTTCCAACGAGCTTGTTGTATGCAAATTGTACTGTTTCGAGCTTGGTACAACGAGTCAAGTTGGTTGGAATATCTCCCCCTAAAATGTTCCTGCTGAGATTAAAGCACCTCAACCTAAACAAGTTGCCAACTTCCTGCGGAATCTCACCCGTAAAACTGTTGTTTGCCAGCACAAAAGTCTTGAGAAAACTTAGATTTCCAATGTATGGTGATATAGTTCCAAACAAACTCTGCCCAGTTATGTTTAAGGACGTGACTCGTTGATGTCGACGACTGCATGTGATACCATACCAATTACAGAAAGAATGAGAATCATTCCAGGAGTCAAAGATTCCAAAAGGGTCGATGGATATCCCAGTTCTGAATTGGAGCAAAGCAATCCTGTCAGTTTCATTGCCTAAAGAATTGGCCTGACAGCACAGGAAGTTGGAAGATAGTAAAAGGATCCATTGCAGACTTGCAAGTGAAGAGAGAATGGTAGTATAACGATTCATTTGGCGTAAAGGTGGGAAATTGCAGCCACTCAAATCTCTGAAGTTGAAGAGAACCTTACCATCGGCAGTGACTAAGGAAAGCTGCCTGACCTGACACCACACTATATAAACAACTTTAATAAAGAATAATGAATGATGGCCAGTGCCCTGTCTGCATGCCATTCGTGGCAAAAAAGATTGATAAAAAATTTGTACCTTTTTTCTTTAAAAAATTCAAAAAAGTAAATAATATTTAATATTGATGAATATAATTGTTTTTTGTGAATTTAATATATTTACCATTATTAAAGAACATTTTAAAATTTATGTGCATTACGTTTAAGATAATCTATTTTCAAAATCAAAATAAATTCACAAATATTGAATATTGTTAATTATTACTAAATTTAAATAATTAAAATAGATTGATATATTTAGTAATTTTAAATATATAAGTAAAACCATTATGTAAGATTAGTTTATTAATAAATATGAAATGTAAAACTAAATTAACATATATCAAAATATTTTTAATTTTGAATATTTTATTTTTTTGAAAAGTAGAATATTCTATTGTTTAAATCATGTGTACATGGTATCTTATGATGATATAGCCTATTATTTATTACAAGTTAACATATGTTCTAAATTTTAATTATACTATAAGAATGATTTTTAGTACATATTTATAAAATAGTTATAATATGTATTTAAAAAATTATGTACTTATGATAAGGTTAATATAACATTTTATCAAAATATGCGTATTAGTAAATATAATTAAAATGATAAGAGCATTTAATTGAAATTTGTAAGTATTACTTACACTTCAAATTTAGATTAGAATTTAAATGTAAATAACTATACTTAATATTTGATTATAATTTTATAATAAATTAAGAATAATTATAAAAATAAATTTCATTCACAATATATATTTTTTTAAAACTAAGTATATTTAAACGTTTCAATTTTCTTTAAAAAAAGTATATTTATTAACATAAAATTTATTTCTTTTCATATTTATTGCTAATCATATATATTTTTAATAATAATTGAGAATGAACTATTATAAATGAAATATAAAAAATATTATATACTTGTATTGATGAAATAAAAATTACATTTCATATAATTAATTTTATTAATAAAATAAAATAAATTATATTATATCAAAATAAAATAAAATTTGCGAAGCATCGAGCTTAGTTTTAGTCATTTGCATTTTTTTTTGAAAATTTAAAGAGGTATTATATATTGATAGTGTTGAAACTGTATACAATCCTTTACAAGGATAACAAAATAGACGGACTCAAACTCAATTACACTTTCGAAGAACAAAACAGAAAGGGACACAACTCAACTTTCTTTTTTTTTTAATAGAGTAACCGCAGCTATTATCTTTTGGATGCGTATTAGGTAAAATTTTGGATTGATGCATAGCCTACAAATTACGCCAACCAAGTACTCTGTACTAAGTGTCAAGTATCTCACATCGAAAAAGTATGAGTGTATTCAGTCATTTATAATAGTGTGCAAACCTCCCTTCTTAAGCTAGCTTTTAGGGGGTGAGAGGCCTTTCAACATAATATAAGAGCTTGTTTGTCTCGATAGTTTGGGGTGGTGCCCGGTTCTGTCTCTTTGCACAATATGCCTAGCAGATGTTCAGCCCTACCTTGAGCTTTAGGGGGTATGTCAAGAATCTCACATCAAACAAGTGTGAATACATTCAGTCATTTATAATAATATGCAAACCTTCCTTCTTAAGCTAGCTTTTGGAGGGGAGTTAGGCCTTTTAATACTAAGCAAGTCTTGTACGACAAGCTCAATCGAAAGAGTATAAGTAGGGGAATTCGAACACAGAACCTTTTGACCTCATATCTCCCACTTCACCAACTCAACTACTCCTAAGAGCATAACTTTGTATTATTTCTAAATTGGATTTCCATCTCATAATGGCTTGAGTAATATGCTCATTTCCATATTTATTTTCCTCTTCTTTCTTCCATATGCTTTCACTTATGACTGACTTTTGTCATTCCGAGTTCCCTTTCATCTTTATTGAAACTTTATCTTTGAAAAAAGCTTTGCACTCATTTTTCTCATTTTGGAAAAGTAGATAATGCTTTTCCCGACATATAAACATCTTTCTTTTTAGATAAACAAAAGATCTATTAGTGCATTGCACCTCAGCCTCTTTGTCGTTATCAAGCTAACAATAATTGAAAACTTAATCCGGTTCAGCCATAAAAATTTTGAATGGTTTAATATTTTAGTTCAATTTTTAATTTTTCGGTTTGATTTATTTCAATAACTCTTATCGTTAAAAATTGATTAATTTATTAATTAATCAGTCAATTTTTATTAATTAATAAATTTTTATAGACTAAAATTAATTAATTAATTAAATTTAATAATATCTTATTAAAATTAAACTTCAAATTTTTTTATAAGTAAGAACAATATTTTTAATCATATTTTAAATTTTTTAATATTATTTAATCTTTAGCTGATTTTACGACGACTTAATATTCTTTTGAATATTTTGCAAAAATATTACACACAATTCATTATTGAAAATAGCCTTTAAATTGACTAAAACGTCATAAAACAAGTTCTATTTGCTAACACATTTTTTAGTGACCACCGTTAATAACAGAAAAATTATCAACTAAAAGCACTAACCGATAACTGCTAAACTGGTTTCTTCTATTTCTCGGTCATTGCAATCTTGTTCGGTTGCTTTCGTCGGAAATGTACCTGAAATTGTATGGGAAAATATATGTTAAGACCACCTGGTAATACCAACTTCCCGAAATTATTGAGTTTTTGAACATCTCATAGACGAAAAATAGAATTGTAGTAAAGAGGGACTTTATTATTCTAGAATTGATTCTTGTCACGCACATATAATTATAGTTTAGAAAATCGACCGGATTAGAACAAATTTACAGTTAAATAGGACTGAAAGAAATATTAATAAAGAAATAAACATATAAATTTTACGTTAAAAACTCTAAAATAAATTAGGGTAAAAATTAGAGGCAAGAAGAAGAAATTTCACTATAAAAATTTAGGGGTTACAACCTCTCTCTATTTTACAAGGAGAAATAGTTTCTCAAAAATGAGAGAAATACTCTATAAACTTTTGTGGGGATTTACCCAAAGAAGGGGAGATTTTTTGGGATGGATTTAAAACTCATATGGGAAGACCTATTTATAACCCTCCTACACTTGTATAGCCAACTGTGGACAGATTGTCACAGCTAGTTGGCTTCATTCTTCTTCTTCTTTTTTCATTTACATGTGGACATGCACAAATTTTCTTCTTTCCTTTGTTGGCTCTGGGAAGTTGACAATAACAATCTTCTACTTGAATATTTGATTGAAAATCAATCCGATCTTCACACCATTCTTGCTTCCTTGCCATTTCCATATTGCTCATGTCTCCATTAGGCCGCAAGAGGATCGACGCCAAATAAATTCATCAGTATTGATTGCCTTTGTCATGAAATCTGCTAAGTTGTCTTTGGTATGAATTTTCTGCATATCTATAACTCCTTCTTCGACTTGTTCACAAACGAAGTGATATTGTACTCGTATGTGTTTGATTTTTGAATGAAATGTTGGATTCCTTGCAAGATGCAAGGCACTCTGACTATCACAAAACAAAGAAATTTTCTTTTGTTTATGTCTGAGTTCTTCCAAGAGCATTTTCAACCATACTGCTTCTTTACTGACTTATGTAGCTAATACATATTCTGCTTCTATAGTCGACGTAGCAACAATTGATTGTAGTTTTGAAACCTAGCTTACATATCTGCCAGAAAGTTTAAACATATAATCTGTAATATATTTGCTTTTGTCAAGATCACTTGCATAATCTAAATCAACATATCTACTGACAATAAAGTTCGATCCTCCATAATATAATGCAACATCTAAGGTTCCTTTAATGTATCGTAATATAATGCAACATCTAAGGTTCCTTTAATGTATCGTAGGATCCTCTTTACAAAATTCCAATGGTCTCTACCAGGATTCACCATATATCGACTAACCACTCTCACTGCATGTGCAATGTCTAGTCTTATACAAATAATAGCAAACGTTAAACTTCCCACTGCTAATGCTTATGGTACTCGAGACATCTCCATCCTCTATTCGTCATTACTAGGACTCATTTTAGAGGATAATTTGAAATTAACAGGAAGTGGGGTAGAAATTAGCTCACAATATTACATGTTGAAGCGTCGCAAGATCTTCTTTAGATAATTTTTCGTAAAAAGTCAAATCTTCCTGTTACTTTTGTCTCGATGAATTTGCATCCCTAAAATCTCATTTGCTGATCCCAAGTCCTTCATATCAAATTCCCTAGCTAATTGTGCCTTTAACTCCTTGAGATGAACTTTGTTGAGGCCTGTTACCAACATGTCTTTTATATACTTCAGTAAGATAATGAAGTCATTTTCACCAAACCTTTGGAAATATGCACAAGGGTCTGCATTTAGTCTACCGTATCCAAGGCTCATAATGAAGGAATCAAATCTCTTGTACTAACACCTCAGCGCCTGCTTTAGACCGTACAGAGATTTGTTTAACCTGCAAACCAAATTCTCTTTTCCTTTTTCTTCAAAACCTTATGGTTGGAGCATATAAATTTCTTCTTCAAGATCTATATGAAGAAAAGTTGTTTTACATTTAACTATTCAAGATATAAATCAAATATAGCACATATTGCCAAGACTACTCGAACTGTAGTGAGTCGAACATAGGAGAATATTTCATTGAAATCAATCCTTTCCTTTTGAGCATATCCTTTTATCACTAATCTTGTACGATATCTCTCCATTTGATCTTTGCCATTTCGCTTAATCTTGAAAACTCATTTATTTCCATTAGGCTTTCTTCCATATGGTAGTCGCACGAGCTCCAAAGTCTTATTCTTATGAAGATCTTCAATTTCTTCCTGCATTTCTGCCATCCATTGAGATGCATTTGAACTATTCATTGCCTCTTAGAGAGTTGATAGCTCATCATCCTTAGTTAAAAGATAGTATGCAACATTTCCCTCCATAATATAGTATGAATCCAATTGAGTCGCCTTTTTGGGCGATTTGATCGACAAGTCTCTAGAGCTTTAGACTCTATTGATTCTCAAACCTCATGCTCTAGTACTGCTTCAGAAGAATTCGTCTGGGATTCCTTTTCCACTTGAACAACATTATTCTTTGCATCTTCCTTTGATGTGCTATCATCTTCTCCTTTCTTTTGTAACTCATCTACAAAGATTACATTTCTGTTGATGATAACCTTATGGGTAGTGGGATCTTACAGGCAATACCCCTTCACTCCATTAACATACCATAAGAATAAGCATTTTTTGAATTTTAAATCTAGCTTCATAGTTTCTTGGGGATTGTACATCACATACATAAGAATTCCAAATATAAGGAGGTTTAAATAATCAACTAGCTTATTAGCCCACATCTCGATTGGTGTCTTTAACTCAATTGCAGTTGATGGGGCCCAATTTACCACATAATAAGCGGTACTTATTGCGTTTTCCCAGAAAGTCTTGTCTAAGCTTGCAGTTGCTAACATAGCTTTGGTTCTCTTTAATAGAGTTATGTTCATTCGCTCTGCCACTTCATTCTACTAAAGAGTGTATGCCATTGTGAACTGCCTTTTGATGCCTTCTTATTTGCAAAATTGATCAAATTTATTGTCAGTGTATTCTCCTCCATTTTTTGTCCTCAAACATTTGATCTTCTTGCTAGATTCAAATTCTACCTGCGCTTTGTAAACTTTGAAGATTGGAAACACACTTGCCTTCCTCTTGATTGGATACACCCAACATCTCTTGAAATAATCATCAATGAATGACACAAAGTACTCTGCTCCTCCTAGGGACAGAACTAGTGCCTGCCATATATCATAGTGAACCAATTATATAACTGGTTTGCTTCCAGAATTTGATATGTTGAACTTCAACCGATGCTGCTTACTTATAACACAATGCTTACAGAAAGGCAAAGATACCTTTGTGAGCCCTGGAAGTAACTTTTTCTTAGCAAGAATCTTCATTCCCTATTCAGACATATGTCCAATTTTCTGATGCCATATTATTGTTGATCTTTCACTTGAACTACCTGAGACAACTGATGCTTTAGCTTCTTCCAAAGTCTCTCCCTTTACCATGTATAAATTTGTAGTTATCTTCTCTCCCTTCACAAGTACAAGCGCTCCTTTTATTATTTTAATGATTCCATTCTCACCATTGATCTTGTAACCAAAATCAACCAGTTGTCCTAAACACAATAGGTTCTTCTTTAGGCCCTCCATATGTTGCATGTCTTGAATAGTACGAATTGCACCATCATACATCTTCAGCTTAATAGATCTAATGTCAATGAACTTTAAGGCATGATCATTGTAATTGTACATAGATCCTCCAAAGATAGGTTTACAATGATGGAACCATTCTCTTCGAGAGGTCATGTGAAATGTAACTCCTGAGTCAAAAAGTCATACTTCAACAAATATTTTCCTGCCTTCATTAGTTGTTGTTGCTTCACAATATGGGGCATCTCCATTATTGGAACAACTTGCCACATTTCCTTAAAGATTGGAATTTTTCTTTAAATTCCAACAATCTTTCTTTAGGTGATCTTTCTTGCCACAATTGTAGCATTTTAAATTCATCTTACTTCTTGATTTTGATATAACATGATTTTGGCTTATAGTTTGACCTCGTTCTGTTGATCTCCCTCTTATCACCGTTAAGGCCTCCACATGTTGTGAACTTGCTTGCCTATCTTCCTTGTTCTTGCATCGATTTTCCTTTTCTAGGATAGTAGTTGCAATATCATCGAAGACTAGAACATCTGTAAGGATATTATTTATTAAGTTGATGATAAGTTGATCATACGAATCATGTAAACTTTGAAGTAAAAGCTCAACACGTTCATTTGGTTCTATTTTACAACCTAATAAAGTGAGTTGAGAAAATAAAGTATTCAAGGTATTGATGTGTTCTGTCACCGAAGTAGGTTCTGCCATATGAAAAGTATAGAGTTTCCTCTTAAGGAAAAATTTATTGTATAGTGATTTAGCCTCGTACAATTTTGTAAGATGATCCCAAACCTCTTTTGTCATCCTTTTCTTTTATATGCTTGATAACACCCCATTTGCCAATGCCAGATGAAGATTTGCAATAACATTTTCATCCATCTCGTTCCATTTATTATCATCTGTGAATGTTGTTAGCCTTTAGTTGATGACCGCTAAACAGTTATCTTTTCTCAAGATAGCTTTCATCTGTAACTTCCATAATGAAAAATTACTCCCATTGAATTTCTTAATCTCAAATTTTGTAAGAACTTTGCTCTCACTATTTCACGTGAATGGTACCTGTATGTATGAATAATACTCATATGTGTGAATAGTACCATATATGTGAATAATATCGTATGAATGAATAGTATCGCACACATGAATAGTACTATATACGTGAATAATATCTAGCTAAAGTTCAGCTACAGTGGCTGCACAGTGTTTAATTAAAAAATAAATGCATGAATAGTTGTCACCTTTCGTGGTTACTGTTTTACTATTCACTAACTTTCATTGTGCTCACCCGAACTCCAAACAAATTATGCCAAAAAATTCATCATAGTTTTCTCACCAAGCTCTGATACCACTTGTTAAGAAAATTGACTGGATTAGAGCAAGTTTGCAGCTAAATAGGACTTAAAGGAGCAGTAATGAAGAAATAAACATACAGATTCTATATGAAAAACCTCTAAACAAATTAGGGTAAAAACTACGGGCAAGAAGAAGAAATTTACTATGAAAATTTAGGAGTTACAACCTCTCTCTATTTTACAAGGAGAAATACTAACTTTCTCAAAAATGGGAAAAACACTTTCTAAACTTTTATGGGAATATAGCTAAAGAACAGGAGATTTTTTGGGATGGATTAAAACTAATATGGGAAGGCCTTCTTATATGCCTCCCAACCGTGAATAGCCAAATGTGGATAGCTGGTTGTGCATGTCCATATGCACATGTAAAAAGAAGAAGAAAAACGAAGCCAACCAGCTATC
>JAOTAY010000189.1:2763155-2777737 GCA_025629805.1 Erythroxylum baracoense | reverse complement strand
GATAGCTAGTTGGCTTTGTTTTTCTTCTTCTTTTTGCATGTGCATGTGGACATGCACAATTTTTCTTCCTTCCTTTGTTGACTTTGGGAAGTCGAGAATAACAATTACAAGGCTAAGAAATTTATATATATATATTTATACCTATATATCTGTTGCACAAGATAAGGAAGGAAAGATTACTATTTTATCTCTAGTTATACTAAAAAAGATATCAATGTATCAATTAACTGGAGTTTCCTTTATCTAATGAACTACCATTTCCATAGAATTTGTTGCTCTTTGGAGGTCCTTATCACCAACCGTATTTCCTTTGATAATTTTGTGAGTATGATCATCACTCCACGAACACCATCTATGAGTATGATCATCCTTATCACTCCATGATTTGTCCTTATTACTCCATAAACTCATAATATTGGTGCTAAGATGAGGCTGTAAGTTGTTAATATCCCCCTACAAACTAAGCCGGGGTTGGAGGCACAGTTTGTTGTAAAAATATGTAAGGGCAACCTTTGATTCAGATTTAGTAAATATATCAGCAACTTGTTTATCAGAGGACACATGTTTAGTGAGAAGTAATCCAAGTGCAACTTGTTCGTGTACAAAATGGTAATCTAACTCGATGTATTTACTCCGAGCATGAAAGACAAGATTGATTATGATATATAAAGCACTGATATTATCACAATAGAGAACTAGTAAAGATAAGAGATATATGCCAAGATCTTTAAGAATATAAGTGAGTCATGTAAGTTTAGCAGCAGTATTAGCTATAGCACAATACTCAACTTCATTATTGGAGCGAGAGATTGTGAATTGTTTCTTAGCAACCCCATAAAAAGATATCTGTGCCAAGGAAAGTGTAGTAACCAGTAGTAGATCTCCTTGTTGTAGGACAACCAGCCCAATTACCATCTGAGAACGTAGACAATTTAAGAGTTGTATTGGAAGTAAGGTGTAAACTAGTGTTAGTTGTTCCTTTTAGATAACGAAGGATTTGTTAACCAATTTCAAATAAGCAACTGTAGGAGCATGTGTGAATTGTGAAATATAGTTTACACTATAGGATAGGTCTGGGCATGTCAACGTGAGTTATTGAAGAGCACCAATAACTCTATGAAAGTGACTAGGATCAGTAATAGGATTAGTATAGCAAGTTTGAATTAGACCTCTACAGACATAATCAGAGGCTTGTAATGAAGCATATTGGATCATTCAAGAATGGTAAATGCATAATGTGACTGGGATAGATGTAACCCATCTGTTGTGCTGGAAATCTCAACACCAAGAAAGTGATGCACCAGACCTAAATCTTTCATAGATAACTTACAACTCAGAATTTGAATAAAAGAGGTAAAGTTCTGTGGATGATCCTGTAAGAATCATATCATCAACGTAGAGAAGTAAAATAAGTCAACCTTGATCATAATGAAAAATAAAAATAGAAGGTTCAAGTAAACTACAAAAGAAACCATATGATATAAGAAATACACCGAGTCTATCAAACCAAGTACGTGGTGCTTGTTTAAGTCCATACAACGCATACTGGAGCTTCATACATGCATAGGTTTCTGTAGATCAGGCATACTTGGCAGTTGTTCCTTATATATATCTTCAATGATATTGCCATGTAAAAAGGCAATTTTGTCATCGAGTTGACAAATGTCTCAAAAGAGCAATAGTTAAGACAAGTTAAATTGTACCTGGTTTGATTACAGAAGAGAAAGTCTCTTTATAGTCAATACCATCAATTTGATGATATCCTTTGGTGACTAATTGTGCTTTGAGACGATCTAGTGTACCACCAAGTCATAGCTTGGTCTTAAAAACCCATTTGGATTTGATTATATGCATATCTGGAGTGAGTGGAACTAATCACCATGTTTCATTTTGATGCAGTGCAACAAGTTCATCAAACATAGTGGCTTTCATCATTCAAGGCATATTTAGAATTTGGCTTAACAACTCCAAGTTTGGACCTGGTTATTACGAGATGAGTAACCGGTGCTTCATAAAGTGGCATTGTATTTGTGGAAGAAAGGGACTTAAGTGCAAGTACGTGTTTAGAATGTAAATCAGTAATTGGTGCTAATAGATTCAGACCTTCAAAACTTTGATCATTAAAAATAGTTCCAACATTGTCGAGCTCAAGTGCATCATGTGGTGAATTTGGTGTGGACTTCGAATGATGAATATCGATAGATGCTAATGGAATGGAATCTGTCAATGCAAACATTTGTAAAAAACTACCTGAATAAAGAGGATTGTTAGAAGAAGACAAACCAAGAATCAAATATGCAAAGAGCATGTGATGCAGAAGCAGAAAGAGATGTAGCTTTAAAAGGAAAAACATTCTCGTCAAAAACAACGTGACGAGAAATGAAAAATTTGTGACTAGGTGGATGGAAGCACTTGTATCCTTTATGCTTTTCACTTTTTCCTACAAAAATGCACAAGATAGTTTTAGGGTCAAATTTATGGTTTCTTGTATCCCACATATATGGAAAACATTTAGAGCCAAAAACTCGAAGTGATGTATAGCTAGGATAAGTTCCACGTAACATGAAATATGGAGTGTTAAACTGAAGAGATGAAGATGGTAATCGATTAAGAAGAAAAACTGCTATGGTAAAGGCTTCTACCTATAAAAACAAAGAGGTGCATGACTATGGAACAACATTGTCATACCCAGTTCACATATGATTATGTGCCTTCTCTCAACCATACATGTTTGTTGCGGAGTGTAAGGGCATAAAATCTGATGAATAATACCTGTCGCAAGAAAATGTGATTGATAATCTAGAGTTAACAAACTCTCGTCCACCATCTGAGTGGAAGATTTTTAGTTTCTTATTGAACTGTTGTTCAACATACTATTCAAATGCTAAATAGGCAACAAAAAAATCAGATTTATGTTTTAATGGAATAATCCAAGTATACTTGGAAAAATCATTAATTAAACATACATAAAATTTAAACTTGCCAACAAATAAAACAGGGGCAGGTCCTTACAAGTCACTGTGAATCTTATCAAAGATACCAAAACTAGAGCATTCAGAAAAAGCAAAAGGAAGTTTACTTAGTTTTCCTAATTGACAACTGTCACATAAATGTTCAATCTATAAAAGGCTTTGAACATCAATTAATCCTTTAGTTTTTAATAATTAAACTACTGAAGCTTGAGGGTGTCCTAAGTGTTGGTGCCAAACATCTATAGTGCTAGACTTGAAACGATGAGAGAAGTGTGCTTCTGGTACATCAGATAAGGTATATAGGTCACCCTTCCTTTTCCCTGTTATTAACGAATGTCCTGTTTTCCGTTCCTTTATACAAAAATTAATGTTAGTAAATTCACAGTTAATAGGAAATTGAGAGGTTAATAGACTTATTAAAAGCAATTTTTTCTAGATTTGGAATTAAAAGAATATCATGAAAAGGCAAAATCTTTTCTTTTTGCTTAATATATGAATCACCAATACTTGTTATAGGCATAGAAAAACCATCTAAAATTATGATTTAATCTGATCCAGAATATTTATGAATATTAGTCAGCATACCTTGCTTTCTTGTCAGGTGGTTTGAAGCTCCTGTATCAAAAGTCCATTATGTTTCGATAATGAACTTGTCTAAAGTGAGAACTACAAGGGCTTGTGGAATTTCATCATTTTGAGTCGTTCGTTTTGGAATCCACTAACAAATTTCAGCAATATGGCATAGTTTTCCACAACATTGACATGTTTCATTGCAATACATATCTCGCTTTATTGCTGTCATATGTCATTCTCCTAGAGGTGGTCGGTGTCATTGTTGTGATGTTGAGTTTTTTGGATAGCTTTGATTTTGGTTTTGAAACTTTTGTGTTTGAAATCCACGACTTGAGGAAGTAAAGCTAAGCTAGTACTTTGAGATTGTTTTTGTTGCTAGCTATAGAAGGCTAAATGTGGAGTGAGGTGAGATAGAGACGCATCTGATTGGTTTAAAAAGCAGTTGCGACGCTGATCAAGATTTGTAATTTTGAAATCAACTCAGAGTAATTGGTCTTAGGGATTTCAACATCATTGTTATAAGGTTTCATATTATGAACCAAGACTTGTGAGGAGACAAAAGACTTTTTCTTTATCTAGTACAAGTTTTCCGATAATAGCAAGATTGTCACACAAACCTTCAAAGATGCATATGTGATCTCCAATGGTCTTATTATCATCCTTGCAAAGATAAGTCAGTTGTTGTCGTAGTGTAAACTCTCGCTCTTGAGAGTCTTGTGCATAAGCATCTTTCAGTGCTTCCCAAACTGCATGTGCTGTATCTAAGCCAATGACAAGTCCAAAAGCTTCTTCTGAGAGGGTTATGATGATCCAAACCTGAAGAAGGCGATCGAACTTTTTCCAAGCAGTGAATTCTTTTGTCAAATGTGATGTAGTGTTTTCGGTGTTTGAAATCTGACATAGTATATTTTGTTGGAACTGATGTTTCATTAGTGAGATGACGAACCAAATCTTGGTATAAGCAATTTTGATCCCTCATGTATTGTTTGTAATGTATCCCATACTTCTTTTGTTGATTCACATGCTGATATCATACTGAAACGTTCTTCATCTATAGTAGTGAAGATTGCATGCATTGTTTGGGAGTTACCAAACGCTCCCTCTCCTTCAGCCCTTGTCCATTTAGATGGATCTTTAGGTACCACTTCATTCTTTTCATCAATCGTCATTGGATGAGTCCATCCATTCAACACAGAAGTCCATGCTTTAGTGTTTAAATAAACACTTTCATTCTTAATTTCTAAGCAAGGTAATTAGAACCATTTGCAATAGTGGCCTAGTGATTGATGCCCCTTCCCTAGTAGTTATGATTGCGGAACACTGATCTACACCAACTTGAAACACCAAGTTCTAATTAGGTGAACCATGCTCTAATACCAATTGAAAAACCTGAAAGTTATAATTCCAAAATATATATGTTCTCCCACGGTTGCTTCAAACTGAACCTGACGATTGTTTAGTAGAAAGCAACTGGATTAACAACTGTGAATTTTTCTAGAATTAAATCACATGCAAAAAACTTAATATGCAACAAATAAATCAACACAAAATTTGGTAACGCAATTTATCACACTCAGTCTGCATTTGCGGGGCCCTCACCCAGCTTAATCAACTTTCACTAAAGTATAATAGTCTTATACAAGGATTTATTGAGCCAACACCACCTACCACTTGACGCTACCCACTCGTATTCATACCTCGTGAAAGTATTTCATACCCAATAGCATGACCACCTCATCTAACTTCAACAAAGGATTTTTAAAACAATGAAAGATAATAAAGATGAAAATAGTATCTCAAGTGATTAAATCAATAATAACATAAACAAAGAAACACTTGAGTCAAAAGACACTTCCCTATATGTACAACCTCATCAAACCGACATCATGAGAAGTTGTCCAACAAAAATTCTATTTTGAACCTTCGAATTGATCACTGAAGAACTCCACTCACAATAGCCACAAAAATCATCAATCTTACATATGTTTCATCACCGAAACATGTCAAAAACACAGCTGCAAATATTGATCGATTGACTGCTCAGTTTTGTCTCACAAAACCAACAAATCAGTAGTGCAATTGTTCACGCACATAAGTAGAAACGCAGCTGCCAAAAAATCAGTTGAATCTTTAATAAATCTATTACATGTATATCTTTAACAAAGCATGTCTATCTCCAATAAATCATATCTTCTTTAAGATTCTATTTCAAGTAAGATTCCTTCATTCACACTATCTTATCTTCAAGAAATTACTACATTATCCAAGAAAATGGAATTCTATACCAAGTAAATTTCTTACCATTAACCAAATATATCAAACTACAAATAATGCCCAAAATAATAAATTAGATATTTTAACAAATATCTTAACAATTAATTTATACATATGTAATTATGAATAACCACAAAAAAATAAATCTCCTAGTAATAAATGACTTTGTTTATATGACAAGAGGATAAGATGCGTCTACCTAATAGAAAAAACAGGGGGGGACAGATCACCAATTGGATGGATGTATGTTTGTGGGAATAGAGTGACACAAGACAAGGGAATGTGAAAGATGAAAGGGCAACATCATATTTACATATCACCGTTATTTGAGGTCAACTAAAAAAAAAGATTGATGAATAGTCTACTTTTTTTAATGAAATTCCAAAGTCAAAATTTTATTTTTGTACTGACTGTTACAGCTGAGTCTTTTGTATTTAGGATAAACTTGAGTTTTTCTTTAGGTACCTAATCACTAACACCTATATCCAAGTGTTGATTATTGGGCATTGGTCAATAGAAGGTGCCAGAGGACTGATGTTCGAGTTAGAACTATTGAGCAGTCAAGGAGAGAGAAATCGAAGATATAGGAGTGTAAACTTTCTCATGTCATGAAAATGAAGTAACAAGGGGAAATGAAGGAACAAAAGAAGTCAGTAAAAGGAAGATGAAAAAACAAAAGAAATCAAAAAGCAAGGGAGGCCTAGATAACTTGATGTCTTCTCAAGATGTTAGGTGATAATTATAAACTAAAATATTTTTAAAATTATTTTAGAAGTACTTTGATACGTTTAAAATATCAATGAATTTTATATAATATTTATATTTGTTCTTTAAATTTTTTGGACTTATTTTTAAAATTAAACTTGATTTATATATCTATTTTCAAATGTTTAATTTAAAAATTTTTGAATTTCATATACTAAATTAATTTATACTTATTGAATTATGATATATTCATTTAAATTCAATGTGAATGTGAAAGATGAAAGGGGACGCCGTGTCTACATACTATAATTGACTTGACCTCAACTATAAAAAATAGAAGAAAATTTTATGCCTTCTTAATCAAAATTTTAAAATTTATTTTTGCCTTGGATTTGGGAGAGTGAGGGCTATAGTATTTAGGAGACTCCCATGAAGTATGTGTTAGCAAAAACAGAGACAGATACTGGAAAGGTGCCAAACGTTGAAGCTTATGAAACCAAAAAACTCTTTGGCTCAACGTCAGTCCATTTCATTACAGCAGAACAATAGTTCTATAAAATTACAAGACATCGTTTAGACTTCTCAAGACAGACTTCTAAACATAATAACACATTTAATTTTATTTTTTTAATTACATTAGGTATCCCAGTTTAGCCGGACTAATCCTAAGCCTTTAAGACCCCACCCCAAGAATCCTAGAAGATATAAATTTGGAACCCCAAGATCCCTCAGGTTCCTACGTAGCCTGTACATTTCTGCGCACAAGGAGTCGTCACATACTTGATTAGTCGACTGCTGATTGATCGCTGGCCCCCTACTCAGCATCAGGTTCCCAGCAGCCCTGGGTTCCCTAATAGCATCAACTCTCACACTGCCGCTGGAAGCGAGACGTCCGTAATTGATCCGATCAAGGAGCTGTGCCCAGGGGGCTAGAGGATCATCAATAAGACAAATTTCTCATTTCTCCTCCTTTGGCGTGACTCGAACTCAAGACCTCCTGTAAATGAGAGCCTTAAGTGAGGAGCTGAAGCCATTAGGCCACTCCTCGTTGTCACATTTAATTTTATTTTGAGTTTATTCAACAGTATGTTGCTTGAAGTTATAAAGTTCGTGATAGAGGAGATATTGAACGGTGACGTAGGAATCTCTCCAGATAGTTTATTGGATCCAAAATTCAGAAAAGTTAATCTTGTTAATTGAGAAAGGCATGCAGGACTGTTTCCCTGCAATTTGTTGAAGGAAACAGAAAAGTTGGTGAGTAAGGAAATGTTTCCAAGGGAAGGAGGGATCTCTCCTACCAGATTGTTTGAACCAAGAATGAAAACCTTAATCATTATTAAGGAATCAATATTGTCAGGAATATTTCCTGTAAGGTTGTTCTTTGCTAAGGACATTGTCCTTAGTTGGGAAATGTTGGCCAAGGCTGCGTGAATTTGGCCTTCTAATTTGTTGTTGAGCAAGACATGATGCAGTCTGAATAAATTATTAATGAGTTGTTACTGAGCAACACATGCTGCAGTCTGAATTTCTTAGAGATCAAGTGACCCAAGAAAACTCCTACGCAAAACTGGGCTCAAAGTTCATCTCTTCTTACTTTATTGGATCGAAATACTTCGTGTCTACGGTGAAATCTTTGTTGATGTTAAGGGAATATAAAGTGTAACAATCCTTTTGATAGTTTTCAGAGGTCACTTGTGAAATCTGGGCTTAAAGAAAAAGTTTTCAGAGCATTGACAAATGTAAATGTAAAACATTAGATAATCAAACCATTAGTTCATAACTTAAAAGCAGGACTCTCTGATCCTTCTTTTCATTTTCAGGAAACTTGAAAACCATACATTCTATTTTCAAAGCAAATTTTCAACATCACATATTGGTTTGACTAATCTGTTCATCTTATCTCTGTTTTCCTCTTCTTTATGATGGTTTCGAAAAATATCAAGCATAGTTGACTAATTTGTGTTGGATATTTTTGACTTTTTCTATAAAGTTGGACAACATTTAATTACATTTTTGGTTTTTCAAATAACTTATCGGTTAAGTTACATAATTTGATACAAACAAAGATAACAAAGTGGCCTAATAAATGATCTAAATCAATGGGTTGAAGTCCGGATAGAAAATGGATCCCGATCAGTGTTAACCGGACCCATATCGAACCTGTGATGAGGAAGTCCGATATGGAAGTTATATATAAATGTTAAGGTCTCCTACAGTTGCTCATGTCATTCTTAAGCATAAGGATTCTCTGACATGTTAAGAGAGCTTACGTTTTGAGAAAACTGTAGAAAGACGTTGATTGCATCTCGGTGAATAGTTCTCGTGAAGACGACAGAGAATTCGCACTCGTTTTAGCTTCGGAAAGCTCGTTTGAAGTTATGGAAGCAAAATCAGGTATTTTTTGCATTTCTTCATTTATTGCCTTTTCATGTTCGATCCGGGATACGTAACTAAGGTACAATTACGTGTTACACGTGGTATCAGAGTAGTGACATGATCGGGTGGTTAAAAACGAAATTTTTTTTGTTTTTCTCCTTAAAATTTTCGGAGAGCTAACTTTTGTTTCTCAGTTTTTTCTTGCTTTTTGTTGTATGAAATTGGTATAAATGTGTTTAGCCTTGAGAAACGGGTTGAAAAAGAGCCCGAGAGGGCAAAAAATTGGCCCAAAACTTGTCGAAAATTACCTAAACGGTTGAAGGCGACGGAGACCATAAGCACGTGCTTGACGGCATACAGTATCGCCGCGAGGGAGGTTAGTCTGACAAGCGCCAGACACGTGACGCAACAGTGACCACACATGTGTCGGGCGCATGCATCGAACGCGCCAGCATTGGTGGATACGTCTACGCGTCATCACACGTGTGTGACACGTGCCAGATGCGTCTACACGCCTCTCTCACGCCGATGTGCTGGCTGACGCAGTGACTATCGTCAGCTTTATGGAATTTCTATAGTATTTATAAAAAAAACACCAAAATTTTAGATTTCCTGTAAAGGTGCCCCGGGGTGTTTTGGGTCAGTTTTCGAGTCTAAGAAATTTATAAAGTGAGTTTTTCCATTTTTTTGGATTTATTACATTAGTAATAAATTAAAGTTTAACTTCATAAACGGAATTAAGGTGTTTTGAATTTGATTTCGAATGAATTTTCATGCTTCAGACATCATATGAGAGAGATACTTTAAGTTTTTACGTCTCGGGTCTCTTGTTTAGTGTTTGGGATTGCATGATAATTACTCAAAAAAGGAATTAAGACATTCTGAAGCTATTTTGAGTGAATTTTCGTGCAACAAACTTGCCATAAAGGAGATACAAAAGGTTTTCATGTCTCGAGCAGCTAGTTCAGTGTCCAGTAACTTACGATAGTCACTCTAATGATATTTTTTCTTTACGAGAGTCTCAAATAAAGTTTTTAGAGAATGTCTTTAGCACAAGTATGTGACAATGAGACTTTGCATTCGGGTTTTTTACATTTATTGATGTTACATTGTCACATACCATATACCCATAAAGAATGTGAGGATAACATAAAGATGCATCCTTTGTGTTTATAGACTTTTTGAGTGCTGATGAGGATGTAATCATCACAGTGGCCTTTCGAGTTAGTATTTTGAATTGTTCCGTTTATACGTTAGGGGATGTCTTTGGTCTCATGTTTGGTTATTCTGCCCACAGGTGTTGGCCTTACATGAGATTTTGAGATGTACATAAAGGCATTGGATAGAGGAAAGTCATTGCTTGAATAATCTATTCGCCCATAGTTGGTAATGTCATGAGAGTTGATGGTTTATACTCCAATCGCTTTTATTTGAAGGTCTAATTGCATATATTATGTATTCAGCCCAAAGGCATTTTATAATATGTGTGATTCAATTCTTGGAAAAGATACTGTTTAATGGCATTGAGTATCGTTGTTATCCTACATTTGTGCTGATTTAAACATTATCATTTTACAGTTACCTTTTTAGTCAACAATATCAATGTCACCATTGAAAGTCTGACCAGTTTCAATATAAAGAAGTGGACAGAGGATGTATTGAATTCTATGGAGATAGCTGAGGTTGATATGGTCATATGGACGGATAGGCCATCTCTACCTACATCTATGAGCTCGAAAGCTCACAAAGCAGCCTATGAAGCCTGGGATTGGTCTAACAGATAAACTCTTATGATTATTAAAAGATCCATTCTTGACCATCTGTTTAGTGGACTTTCGAACACAAACTTAGTGAAGTAATTTCTTAGTAATGTCTCCTAGAAGTACATAGTCTCACTTAATGTTGAGACAAGTGCCTTGATGAAAGAATTATTCTCCATGAGGTATATGGGAGAAGGGGGAGTAATGGAGTACATATCAAGAATGATTCATCTTCACAGTAGACTGAAGATATTAAACATTCCTCTTCCTGATGTCTTCATAGTTCACTAGACTCTAAATACACTCCCTCCAGAGTTTAGTAATCTGGTGATGACATATTAATGTCAGGATAAAGAATGGGACTTCAATTCTTTGATTGCCCATTGCGTTGCTAAGGAGGAGAAACTCAAGCTTGCTACTCCTACAACCCTCGAAGCAACTAAAAGGAGGGAAAAGATGAAGCCCGCTAAGATCAAAGGTAGAAAGACTAAATATTCTCCACATACTGATGATGGTCAATCCAGTGCTGGTAAAGGTCCGCATGACATAAAGAAGCCAGCAGTATAGGCCTAGAAGGAAAGACTGTGGCTATTAGGTAACTCATTGGCTTATCAATTTATGAATCTAATTTGTGATAGTCGCATTAAGTTCTTGGTGGATATATAGTGGAGTATCTGATTAAGGTGTTTCTATAGTGTAGGGGTTCATATCTAGGATAAAACCAAATAAAGGGAAGGAGAAACTGATGGTTCACAATAATGAAGAAGTGGAAGTAATATCTATAGGGAATGTATAAGCTGAACCTTGCTGCAAGGTTCATTTTAGTTTTTATGCGACACATTATATATGTGATCTTTGTATCAATTTTAGACAAAGAAGATTGACGTTTTTGTATTTAATGCTTCTATTGTACAGTTATGTTTAATGCAAAACATAATAGTATAACTTTCTTGTCATATGGTTTGTATGAAATGTGTCTTACCCCGAATTAGATATATGCTTCTTCGTATCTTGCTAAGCAAGTCATAAAAAGAAGAACCCTGATGAATGAAAAGTCATACATGGTGTGACATAGAAGTTTAAGCCACATTTCTAGAGCTAGGGTTGAGAGATTGATTAAAGAAAGCATTCTCTCAATTTTAGATTATGATGATCTGGGAACATGTGTTGACTATTGTAGGGGTAAGTTGATTAATAAGCAAGAAAGGTCAACTCGTGCTTCTAACTTGTTGAGTTTAATACATAAAGATATCTGTAGACCTTATGCAGTTGCATTATGCAATTCCAAATGTATTCTAACATTTGTTGATAATTATTCCCATTATAGTTATATGTTATTGCTTAAAGACTGAAGGTTGAGAACCAACCGGAAAAATTCATCAAGACAGTCAGATTTGACCATAGAGGAGAATATTATGACAAACATGGTGTTTCAAGATATGAAAAGGTCTATTTGCCAAATATACATAATCAGTTGGAATAGTGACTTAGTTCACTATGCCAGGTAGTCTTGAGCAAAATGGTGTATTGCTGAAAGGTATAATCGCACCCTAAAAGACTTGAAGAAGCCAATGCAAGACATGACTATTCTACCTGATTATCTAAAAGTGTGAAAACTCAGTCTTGCACACATTTGTGTATGAGGCTGCCCTACTGAGGTAGTAGAATCCTTATAAAGAAAAATTGCATGCTCGTTCCGTTCATTTCTATTTAGTAAGATATCCTGACCACTTTAAAGCTACAGATCTTACTGTAGAGAAGAAGGGACCAGAATAGTGGAATCACAAATAGCTAAGTTTCTGGAATACAATGTCTATGATTATGGTGGGCCCTTTGACCATTCGGATGATAGCAGGGTGGATATTACAGATATTATATAGCTGTCATTCATACAGTTAGATATGGTAGATCTAGATCTTTGTACCATGCCTGTACAGGAATAGGAACCCATGCCTGTACACATATAGGTTCCTGCGGTACAAGATTTAATGCAGTTATGAAGATCCACTAGAGTGACATGATCTGCTATCCCATCTGATTACATAGTCTATTAGGTGAACAGGACTATGATATTAGAAATGTTACAAATCCAGTTATTTTTACAGAAGTTGTTTCTGAACCCAATGTGGAATTGTGGTGGGTTGCAATGATTGATGAGTTGCAAGCCATAAAGCATAGTAAGGTCTGGAAGTTAGTTGATTTTGCAGTGAAATTGCAAACTCGTCAGTTGTAAATGAAGTTTAAAGACCTAAAGGATTTCGGGATAAAGTTCAGTAGTTTATGAGCTCGCTCAATTGCTTGATGGTTCACTCAGGGAGAAAGGTTGACTTTGATGTTACTTTTTCTCTGGTATCCTCGTAAGGTATATTTTGAGTGATTATGACAATTGTAGCTCATGATGATATAAAGTTACATCAGATGGCTATCAAAACGGCTTTCCTAAATAAAGACCTTTATGAAGAGGTCTATATGGTACAATCTAAAGGATTTCAGGATCCAGATGGAACTGACATGGTTTGCTTGTTAAGCAAATCAATATATGGTTTACATTAAACCTCTTGAAAGTGTTACCTTATAGTTGATGAGGTTATGACCTCTTTCAGCTTTATGGAAAATAAAGTTAAAAAGATGCTTGAACCATGAGGTTAGGGGGAGCAAAATTATCTTCTTATTATAACATGTGGATGATATATTGCTCACGTCAAATTACTTGACCATGTTGCATGAGATTTAGCAACTTTTGGTTAAGAAATTTGATATAAAGGACCTTGGTAAAGCATCTTTTGTCCTAGGTGTTCAGATTTACCAGCACATATCTCAACACTCATCAGACCTCTCACAGAATGCATACATTAAGTATGTGTTACAAAGGTTTAACGCGGTTAACTATAAACCTGTCTTAGCACCTATCTCTTATAGTGAGAGATAATCTTTGGCACAATATCCAAAGAATAAAGAAAAGAGAGAGGTTATAAGGAATGTTCCGTATTATAGTATGATGGATAGCCTGATGTATGCTTAGGTAAGTACTAGGCGGGACATTGCATTTACTGTTAGATTATTTGGTCAATATCTGGTTTAACCCAGGAGTAGACCATTGAAATGCAGTCAAGCGAGTGTTGAGATAATTAAAGGGAATCAAGGATTATATGTTGACATATAGCAAAGTCAACAGACTAAACCTCGTAGGGAATTTAGATTCAAATTTTAGCTATATGTCTAGATGATCAAAGGTTCACTTAAGGTTACATTTTAAGTTTGCAGATGGTATAATGTCATGGAAGAGTGTCAAGTAAACGCAGGTGATTTCCTCGACCATGCATGCAGAGTGCATGCTATGGGGATGCTTCATAGACGGTTTAGCTTAGAAACTTAATTTTCAAATTGTCTGTGGTTGATTTAATGGCTAGACCCATTTGGTTGTAATGTGATAATCAAGCGGCTGTGTTGTTTAATAACAACATTGAATATCATAGGGTCTCAGCATTTTGAGGTCAAATATTTGACCATAAAGGAGTTGACACGAAAAGGTGACATTAAGGTTTGTAGCATTTAAAGACTGAGGAAAAGTTAGTCTATCCTTTAACTAAAGGACTTCACCCACATGTATTTGAAATACAAGTATATAGTATGGGTGTTTTAAAGTCTTTAGATACTAGTAGTTAGAGGATTGTTATGTTTGCTCCATATACATTTGTACATTTGATGTATTATGACGGTATGATGGTTCATCGACAAAAATGATCATCATTTATCCTCAGTAATACATGATATCATACATTGTCATAATACGTATAAAGTCTTAAGATTTGTGTCAATCTTAAGCATTTAAAGGTCATTGGACATGTTGACAAATGCATGCCTTGGCCCCTCACAAGTCAAAAGTTGTGGCCAAGGCAGGCTTTGTCCAAAGTCTTCAAGC
>JAOTAY010000189.1:2749506-2763055 GCA_025629805.1 Erythroxylum baracoense | reverse complement strand
ACCACGTAAATCTTTGTGTCCTGTCTCATTTTCTTTTGTCTCTCTTTATTTTAGTTATTATTTTTCGGGCTATTAAATTCAATCGGTATCAGATCCGAGGGCATTTTATCTTAACAGGACATATATACAGATTGACCATGAGCCTATGTCATTAAGACGCATACAATTTTATACAGATATCCTTAAAGTTTCACGTGACATAAGGGGATATAAGTTTTTAATCATATAAAGGTTCTCTAATGCAAGTTAGCATTCAGTAAGAGAATATAAAAGTTTTCTCTAATGCTGTTTAGCATTTAGTGAGAGGAAACAAGTTTTCTCTAATGCTGTTTAGCATTCGGTGAGAGAAAATAGAATTTCTCTAATGCAGTTTAGCATATGTGTTTTAGCATAAAGTTGGAGAAATCGAGACTTATAAATGAAGATAATATAATTTAGATCATACAGGTATCATCCTAGTTTGCCACCCTCTATTTTCCCATTCATGTTAGTGAGGTATTACGTATACGTGATTATATTGGATATGTTTCGCATATGACACATGCATTTGATACTTTTTGGTATCGAAAACCTTGCATGAAGAAATGATGGACTTTCGTTATCTTTGGATTAAATGTTTTGTTTTTAAACTTAGTCAACTAATACAGTAGCGTAGCTTAATCAAGTTTTTAAACTGTTTTCAACCTGAGTCAATACCGCAATTAAGTATTGTCTAAAGGGGAGAATGTTGGATATTTTTGACTTTTCCTATAAAGTTGGACAATATTTAATTGCATTTTTGGTTTTTCAAATAACTTATCGGTTAAGTTACGTAATTTGATATGGATAAAGATCATAAAGTGTCCCAATAAATGATCTAAATCAATGTATTGAAGTTCGGGTAAAAAATAGATCCTGATCAGTGTGAACTGGACCCATATCGAGCCTGTAATAGGGAAGCTCTATATAGAAGCTATATATAAAGGTTAAGGTATCTTACAGTTGCTCATATCATTCGTAAGCATAAGGATTCTCTAATTCGTTAAGAGAGCTTACGTTTTGACAAAACTATAGAAAGACGTTGATCGCGTCTTGGTGAATAGTTTCCGTGAACACAGCAGAGGATTTATGCTCGTTTCGACTTCGGAAAGCTCGTTTGAAGTTATGGAACTGAAATTAGCTATTTTTCACATTTCTTCATTTATTACCTTTTCTAGGTCAATTTGGGATACGTACCTAAGGTACCGTTACGTGTTACAATTTGTACTAACATTTTACTTTCCTTCATCCTTGTTATGATTTGGAAAAAGTAGATAATACTTTTCCAACCCGTAAACTTCCTCTCGTTGGAATGAAAAAAGATAATTAAAAGGAGATATGACAGTTTTATTGACTTCAAGGAACAAACATTAACAGAAATTTTTCTCCAGCAAAATTTTGCAGCAGCTAAACGACTTCAGCTTGATCACCAGTCCTATTGAACAGTATCATAAACATTTCAGAAGTTCCTGCAGGTTATAACTCTAGCAAGTTATGATGCCACTTTCAGGTATTTTACTGTCTCAAGATCATATAGAGACAATTCTTGGAGTTCTGTCGGGGTGACAATGCCAAGATGATTTGTTACTTGTTAGCAATTTAGGAATAAGTAGTAGAAGTTTTATTTTAAGATGATAATTTTTTGAAATGTCTCACACATACATGTCATGAATAATTCCAGACCTACTAACACTGTATATAAGATTAAACTTTTACAGTCATTTAACAATCTTAAGATAAGTATTATTTCTAGGTACATTTTCACATAAATAAAAATTGAAAGTACTAATATGATATTTGGTACTTTGTTATCATCCAGATACCTAACTGCCTAAGAAAGCATTTTTGATCAAATGTAGTTGTCTATTGACATCCCCTACAGTCATTCGATCTTTAGGCGATTCGGCAGAACAAACCATTCCAACTTCAAATACAGCTAGTAAGCACTTCTGAACTTTTGCTTTCATGGAGAGTAAATTGATCTCAATTGCACTGTTATCATCTTCTCTAGAGGTTGCTTCTCTTGCAGCTTCTGTTTCAAGAAGAGCCGGGTCTACTACATACTTTAGTCTTTGTGGCAAGGCCATGCCAATGAAGTCTCGAAGATTTTCTCCTTCTTTAAACACTTCATCAGTTGGTCTTCTTCCTGAAAACATTTCTAACACCAGAATGCCATAGCTATACACATCTCCTTCTTTTGATGCCTCACCACCCAATCCATATTCTGCAATTAACGAAATAATGTAAATGTCATTTACAACCAATTAGCTGATCTTCTTGTTCATTTCTAGCTAACGTGAAGAACTGAAAGTGACAATTGAACATGATAAACTCTGAAGTTTGTACCTGGAGCAACATAACCAATGGTCCCCTTAACTCCTGTAGAGCTGATTTGGCTTTGTGATATGTCATTGATTGCTGAATTGATCTTTGCAAGACCAAAATCGCTTACATGAGCAATCATATCACTATCCAAAAGAACATTGCTGGGCTTCAAATCACGATGAATTATTGAACTTTCTAACTGGTCATGGAGATAATGTAAGGCAGATGATACATCAATTGCAATGTTTAACCTTTGAAGAAGGTCAAAATTCTTCATTGTGTCTCTTCTGTGAGGATTTGGATGCAACCAATTTTCTAAGCTCCCATTTTCCATGAACTGGTAGACTAGAGCCATAAATTCATTGCCCTTGTAATCCAGGCTAGAGCAATACGTTAGGATCTTCACAAGATTCCGGTGTCGAATATTTCCCAAGGTTTTACATTCAGCAAGAAAGCTCTTTGAAGCTCCCATGTTTTGAAGGTTGAGGACTTTAATAGCTACTTGTCTGTCTAGTTGAGCTAGAAATCCTCTATAAACTGAGCTGAAGCTACCTGATCCTATTAAATTATTCTCAGAGAATCCACCGGTTGCTTGATGGAGATCTTTATAAGAAATATTGAACAATTTTTCAACAGACATACTTCTCCAAGGTGACTTCTCTTTAGATTTTTTCCTCCCCAAACAAGCTAAGAAGGTCAACATCAAGAAGGCACTTACAGCTACACAAGGAATGATGATTGATAGTTTGAAAGCAAGGGACTTTCTTGTTGTTTTGGTCGGACATCTTGGCAGAAGAAATTTTGGAGCACCACCACAGAGTTTTTTGTTTCCAATCAATGATACTGCACTTGCATTTGTAAAGACTCCTTTTGTTGGAATCTCACCCTCAAGATCATTAAAAGAAAGGTTTAGATAAATTAAAAATTGTAGGGTCTGTAGATCTTGGGGAATTTCACCTGTAAGGCTGTTTCGGGACAAGTCTAATGCTTCAAGGCCTTTTAGGGATGCCAAGGATGAAGGAATAGAACCTTGAAAGAAATTTGCTTGCATGAAAAGAGCTTCCAAGTTAACGCATTGTCCAATGGTTACTGGAATTTCACCAGACAGATTGTTTGCTGAGATATCCAATGTATTTAATTGTTTCAGATTTTCTACCTCTGTTGGTAGTTTTCCAGTTAAGGAGTTCCATGACAGGTTGAGCACCAAACTTAAGGAAGGCAGGCTTAGTATCTCCTTGGGTATGGTTCCACTAAACTTATTTTCGGAAGCAATAAATTCATTCAAAGATTGGCAATTTCCAATACTTGAAGGAATGTTTCCTTCCAAATTATTTCCACGCAAGTTTAGCCTAAACAAGTGACTGAGGTTGCCGATGGAAGATGGGACCTGACCTGATAACATGTTCCTGCCTAAATATAATGTTCGCAAGTTTGGTAACATTCCAAGTTCAGAGGGAATGGAACCAATTAAAAGGTTGTTTGCGATACTTAATTGACTTAGCTTGACTAGATTGTTTAGTCCTGCAGGAATACTTCCAGTGAAATAGTTGTTTCCAAGGGCTAACGTACTAAGTTGAGAAGACAAATTGGCAACTGAGCTAGGTAAAACACCTCCGAAGTTATTAAAATTGAGGAACAGTGTGTCCAGATTGGTACAGTTCTTCAAGAATGTTAAAAAAACCAAGTCATCTGCTGATCTGCTTCCTAGGCTATTGTTGAAGAGGCTTAAAGTTCGAAGATTTTTCAAATTTCCCAAGGTGACTGGAACTTGTCCAACAAAATTATTATTAATAATTTCAATGAATTCTAGTTCAGAAGCATTGCCAAAAGAATTTGGGATTGATCCAGAGAATCTATTGTCGCCAATGCCAAACCATGTGAGACTTGGCAGATTGAGGCCAATGTCGTATGGTATAGTCCCATGAATTTGATTTACAGCACTTGAGAAGACACTAAGTGATGAAATATTAAGAAGGGTCTCAGGAATTGTACCAGAAATACTATTCACTGCAATGTCGAAGTATGCTAAGCTTGATGATTTGCCTATTTCAACAGGAATCTCCCCCACCAAATTGTTTTCTACAACATCAAAAAAGTTGAGCAATGTGAGGTTGCCAAGGGAAGACGGTAACTTTCCTGTCAAGTTGTTTCGAGAAAGCCTCATACGCTTTAGCTCCACAAGCGAACCAATTTCTTCAGGGATTTTCCCAACAAGCTTGTTGTATGCAAAATATATTGTTTCGAGCTTGTTGCAGCGAGTCAAGTTGGTTGGAATATCTCCCCCTAAAATGTTCCCTGTGAGATCAAAGTACCTCAACCGAAGCAAGTTGCCAACTTCCTGTGGAATCTCACCCGTAAAACTGTTGTTTCTCAGAGCCAGAGTCCTGAGAAAACTTAGATTTCCGATATATGGCGATATAGCTCCAACCAAATTCTTCCCAGTTGTGTTCAAGGCCGTGACTCGTTGATGTCGACGACTGCATGTGATACCATACCAGTTGCAGAAGGAATTGGAATCATTCCAGGAGTTAAAGATTCTAAAAGGGTCTTTGGATATCCCGCTCTTGAATTTGAGCAAAGCAATCCTGTCAGTTTCATTTCCTAAAGAATTGGCCTGACACCATTGGAAGTTGGAAGACAGTAAAAGAATCAGACTTGCAAATGAATAGAGAATGGCGGCAGTATTCAGATTCATTTGGCTTAAACTGTGATGATTATATTCTTTCATTTTTCTTAATTTGCGAAGATTGAGAATGTTACTCTAAAGAACGTGGAGGTGGGAAATTTGTAGCCAGACAGCTTGTCGAAGACCAAGAAAAGTCATTGCCGACAGCCGACCAACCAGACACCATAATAAACGTACAAGTCAAAGACTCAAAAGTCTGAAAGACTTTGTTTGCAGATTTTTCGTAGGATTATTGTTGACGTGAGAATTGTTCAACGAATCAGAAATCTCAACTTATTATAAATTATTCTAATCCAATTAATGTATGTTTGACAAGCAAAAAAAATGTTTATACTTATTTCATAATAAAAACGTTATTTTCTATGAATTTTTATACATTAATTGGGCAGTCAATTAGTTAGTGAGTTAATACACTAATTGATGTATTTATACACTAATTTTGAAATGGATATAACAAAGTATCTCTTTTTGGGCATTTATAATGATAGACTTGGATTTATATATGTTAGCTAGATTGAGGTTTAACTTAAAAAATTTTAGTAGTCTTAAGGTTACGAAAACTTAACCAATTTTAAAATTACATTCATATCTTAATTTAATATTTTTAAAATAATTATATAAATATCAATAAATTATTCAATTGTCAATAAATTTATTTTACTTATAATAATGCATGCAAAAATTAAAATCATAATTCATAAATAAAAGGTTAAGATATTAGATTATAATAATAATTTTAAAGTTATTTTAAAATATGGTAACTATCGTTTACACCCTAAATTAATTTCTAAACTCCTACAATCAACAAACATAATATAGGGAAGTAGGAGTCGATCCTACTAAGAATTCTAGTTTGGTTATCGTTACAAAAGAAAATACTTAACAAAAAAGGGAGTTTATGATAATATGGAATTTTGTAATAAAGAAAATAAATTAAATAACAAATCGAGATTTATCAATAAACAAATCTTGATTTACGATTGCTTTTACCTTTTGAAACTACGATTAGTAATCAAAACAAAATAATTATTTCATCAATCATATATTTAATGTAATATTAAATATGTCTTTTCTTAGAATTAGCTAACCGAAAATACGTGATTTAATTAGCCCTTTTATTTAACAACCTTGTATATGATTTAAAATTTAATTAGACAATATTTTTAAGAAAAGAAAGACCTTAAAAGCAAGATAACTTAACATTAGTGGTTGCATTTAATCTAGTTGAATGCTTTTCTCAAAAGTAATAATTTCTGACCTATCATAATAAAACTCTAGTTGCTACAAACGATTAAAGAAATTAAACTTTTACATATTCAAACTTTAATATAGCAAATGATTATTTTAATCAATAGACTAATCACTCGCATTAGAAATCAATCAAAATTAATCGTAAATCAAAAACACAAAAAAAACAATTAAATACATGAATAAATAAAATACTTTACATTAAGATCCAACTGCCTCCCAATATGTAAAGTTCCAAAAAGATTCCATTTCCTTTAACCAAGACAGAAAATTAGTCAGTAATGGCCATAACTAGGACTAACTTTTAAAGAACATACATTAAGGAGAGGAAAAGAAAACTTTGTGAAAAGCTAGAAAAATATAGAGAAAACTTGGATGCTTTGCTACTTCTCCTTCGTTTTATTTATAGTCACTTCAACACTATGTGAAAATTTTTTGTTGTAATTCTTTGGATCCCTTAGATTATAACTTCATTGATTTTCACCCAAATTTGGCCAAGAGAAGATTCTAATAATGTTAAATATATTTTTTTGTTATAGATTCGAAGTCTAGAAATTGCATTTTCTGCTAAATGTGCCCACACTTAAGATCACTGAGACTGCTTTTCCATATTTTGATTTGATTCCAATAATCTAATCCAAATATGCAAAATAAATATTTTGTCAGCTCAAAATCTTTTTGATTCCCTCTTAATTAATGGTGATGTTGCTCCTTTATTTCAAACTTTTAAATTTGAATTAAGGATCAATCCCTTTCTTATAAAAGTACTGAGTTTGAACAAATTAAGATAAGATTATGGAGATTTAAATGCTAAAAATTAGGCAAAATATCAAATTTCTCATATACTTGCTTGTCCCTAAGCAAATAAATATTAACAAAATAAATAGCTAACTAGTTTTTACCAAATCACTTCTCACAAGATTAAAACATGCATACTCCTTAAGACTTAGATAAAAAAAGAGTTAAGCATAACACATCAAAGTGGATTTTCACCTAAAAGTATGAATAAAGACAATTAAAGACAATTTCAATTAAAAGTATGCACAAAGCCTTGACGAATTTTTTTATGATGTTCACTTTTTCACACAAGTATTTAAGCTTAATTATTTACTCTCAAACTGTTGTCACAAGGAATGCCCTACTACAAACGTGCATATGTTAGTATTGTGCCCTAGGCCAATAGACATATGTGACTTTTGTACTAACATTTTGACTTATTAATAATATATTATGACGTATTCTTTTATATATGCATGTATATTGTTAACGTAATGTGATTTACATTTCATGAATAGTATTAGGCTTATGTCATCAAGTATGTGACTTGATAGTAAAACCATAAGCGTTATAATGCTATTCTAAAATGTTCCTGGTCGATCATTATTGGTGGAACAATAATGAATTAAGGCTAGTATGTGTTTTTGATTGATGATCACGTTTTACTGATCATAGATATAAGTTATCAAATCAGATACATAGATATATGTTAGAGAATATATTGGACCAACCCACAGAGAGAACACTACATGGTTTCATGTCATTAGTGATTCTCAATATAGTTTGACTTTAGTCCATTGACTTGAAATCATCATGGTCCCCTACATGAGGAATTTAATGTTTGACATTAGACTAAGTTATCTTTAACCGAATAACAAGTAGTCTATGTTGGACATTAAATGAATCATGCGGAGGGATGTGAATGATGTAGATGGGATTTGTACCTCTCTTAAATGAGAGAGATATCATTTGGGCCTCTTGACAAGTATGACTGAAGAAATGCATGGCTGTGCTCAAATGAATTGATGAGGAGTCATCAATGTCATTTGTTATAGTCAGTCAACTTGGGAATGAAGAAACTATGATTAACCAAAGGTTGACATGTACCATGCCTTGTGAGTAATCTTGATTCATGTTACAAAGGGACTGAGTTTATAACCATGGTTACAGGTTAAATCGGATTACCGATTCTCATTTATTTGGGTAGTCATAATGTCTTGCTAGATGCCGCTTATGACTTATGGGCCTTGAAGTGTGATCAAGCCCATTGCCAACATCAAATAAGCCTACAGGGTCGCACACAGAGAGTGATGTGATATGGGATTCTTCTCTTTGGCCTAATTTATTAGGCATTGAAGAAATATATGTGGATATATTTATTGGGCTAGATTGAATTAAGTTATCAGGCTTTTACTATATAAGATATAATATGGGCAGAAACTTATTGGGATTTCATAATCCTAATGGATTTAGGATTATGATATTCTTATTCATAATAGGAATAAGGATTAGGGTTTCTCTGTAAATAGAGAACCTATGTCTTATTAGACGAGAGATGAAAGCCCTAGCGACCATGTCAACGGGTTGTTTTACCCACCGAAGATGCCCAACTGGCTGTTTCTCCCACCAAGGGTGCCTAGCAAACGTGCCAATGGGTTTTTTTGACCACCGAAGGCACCTAGCGACTATCCCAACAGGCTGTTTCGCCCACCCAAGGTGCTTAGCGACCATGCCAATGGGTTGGTTTACCCACCGAAGGTGTCCATCGTGTTGTTTTTCCCACCGATGGTGCCTAACGACTGTGCCAACGGACTATTTTCTAATAGAAGGTCTACCAACGTGCTATTTTTCCTACCAAACGTTCCTACCCACCATCCGAACAAGTTGTTTTACCTATCAAAGGTGCCTAGTAACCATGCCAATTGGTTGTTTTGTCACCAAAGGTGCCCAACTAGCTATTATTCCCACCAAACGTGCCTCGCAAATGTACCAATGGACTGTTTTGCCCATCGAACATGCCTAGAGACCATTCGAATGGGCTGTTTTGCCCAACGAAGGTGCCTAGCGACCATGCCAATCAGCTATTTTGCCCACCAAAGGTGCTTCAATGCACTGTTTTTTCCATCGAATGTGCCTAGCGACCGTGTAAAAGGACTATCTCGCCCAATGAAGGTGTGCCAATGCGCTATTTTTTCCAACTATGGAACCTAGCCACTGTCCCAACGTGCTATTTTACACACTGAACATGCCCAACTGGCTATTTTTCCACCTAAGGTGTCTAGCGGTCATGCCAACGGGCTGTTTTGCCCACCGAAGGTGTCTAATGACCATTTCGAGGAGCTATTTTGCTTGCCATAGTTACCTAGCGACTGTGCCAACCGGCTGTTTTGCCCACTGAGGTGCCTAGCGACCATGCCAATGGACTGTTTTGCCCATCGATTGTGCTTAGCAATGTGCCAACATGTTGTTTTGCACACTGAAGGTGCCCAACGGACTGTTTTTCCCACCGAAAATGCCTAACCAACATGTCAATAGGCTATTTTGCCCACTGAAGGTGCCTGGCGACCATGCCAACTGGTTGTTTTGACCACTGAGGCTACCTAGCAATTGCGCCAATGGGCTATTTGGCCACCGAAGGTGTCCAACTGGTTTGTTTTCCCACCCAAGGTGCCTAGCCACCGTGCTAACAGGTTGTTTTGCCAACTGAAGGTGCATAGTGACCATGCCAATGGCTTGTTTTTTGCACCAAAGGTGCCTAACGACCATATGAACGGGTTGTTTTGCCCATCAAGTCTGCCTAGCGATCGTGCTGACAAGCTGTTTTACCCACCGATGGTGCCCATCCGGCTATTTCTCCCACCAAAGGTGCCTAACGAATGTGTTAATGGGCTATTTTGAGCACCAAAGGTGCCTTACGACCGTCTTAATAGGTTGTTTCGCACACCAAAGGTGTCTAGAGACCGTGCCAACGTGCTCTTTTACCCATCGAAGGTGCCCAACAGGTTGTTTAGTTCATCGATGGTACCTAGCGACCGTGCCAACGGGCAGTTTTCCCATTGAAGGTGTGCCAATGCGCTATTTTTCTGATCGAAGGTTACTAGCCATCATCCCAATGGGCTGCTTTGCCTAACAAAGGTTTGTGACCATGCCAATGGGTTGTTTTGCCCAGCAAGGGTGCCTAACGACCATGTCAACGGGTTGTTTTACCCATCGAGTCTACCTAGCGGCCGTGCTAACAAGCTATTTTGCCCACTGATGGTGCCAATCCAACTATTTCTCCCACCAAAGGTGCCTAAAAAACATGTTAATGAGCTATTTTGACCACCAAAGGTGCCTTGCAACCGTCTCAGTAGGTTGTTTCGCTCACCAAAGGTTTCTAAAGATCGTGCCAACGTGCTCTTTTACCCATCGAAGGGGCCCAATAGGTTGTTTAGTCCATCGATGGTACCTAGCGACCTTGCCAACGGACTGTTTTCCCATTGAAGGTGTGCCAATGTGCTATTTTTCCCGTAGAAGGTTCCTAGCCACCATCCCAACAGGCTGCTTTGCCTAACGAAGGTGCCTTATGACCATGGCAATGGGTTGTTTTGCCCACCGAGGTTGCCTAGAGACTGCACGAATGGGACATTTTGCCCATCGAAGGTACCTTACTGGTTGTTTTTCCCACCAAAGGTGCCTAGCGAACATGCTAATGGGCTATTTTGCACACTGATGGTGCCTAGGGATCGTGCCAATGCGCTGTTTTACTGATCGAAGGTGCCCAACTGGCTGTTTTTCCCACCGAGTGTGCCTAGCAATTGTCCCAACTGGCTATTTTGCCTACCGAAGATGACTAACGACCTTTCCAATGAGTTATTTTCCCACCAAAGGTGACTAGCGACTGTACCAAGGGCTGTTTTGCCCATATAAGGTGTTAGCGACTATGCCAACGGGCTTTTTTCCCATAAAAGGTGTCTAGCGACCATGCCAACAGGCTACTTTTCCCACCGAAGGTGCCTAGTGGCCGTGCCAACGTGCTGTTTTGCCCACTGAGGTGCTTAGCTACCATGCCAACGGGTTGTTTTGCCCATCGAGGGTGTATAGAGATCATTCCAATGGGTTGTTTTGCCTACTGAAGGTGCCCAGCGACACTGTCAACAAACTATTTTACCCTCAGAAGGTACCCAAAGGGTTGTTCTGCCCACCGATGCTGCCTAACGACCATGCCAAAAAACTGTTTTCCCACTAAAGGCGTGCCAACGGGCTGTTTTTTCCACTGGCAGTCCCTAGCAACCTTGCCAACGGGCTATTTTGCCCACTGAAGGTGCCCAACAGGCTGCTTTTTCCACTAAAAGTGCCCAGCTACCGTGCCAACGAACATTTTTGCCTAACGAAAATGCCTAGTGACCATGCCAAAGGGTTTTTTTGCCCACCATGGGTGCCTAGCGACTGTATCAATAGGTTTTTTTGCCCACCAAAGGTGCCTAACTGGTTGTTTTTCCCACTAAAGGTGCCTAACAAATGTGCCAATGGGTTGTTTTGCCCACCGAAGGTGCCTAGTAACTGTGCAAACGGACTATTTTACCCATTTAAGATACCCAAATAGGTTGTTTTGCCCACTAAGGGGGCCTAACGACCATGCCAACGGGATGTTTTGCCTACTGAAGGTGCCCAACTGATTGTTTCTCCCACCAAAGGTGCCTAGTGAACATGGTGGGCTTTTTTACCCACTGAAAGTGCCCAACGGGTTGTTTTTCCCACAAAGGGTGCCCAACGGACTGTTTTTCCCACCGAAGGAGCCCAATGTGTTGTTTTACCCATCAAAAGTGCCTAACGACCAAGCCAACGGGTTGTTTTTGCCCACCGATGGTGCCTAGCGACTATGTCAATGGGTTGTTTCGCTCATCAAAGGTGTACGAATGGGCTTTTTTTTCCACCAAAGGTTTTTAATGACATGTCAACGGGCTGTTTTGTAGTCTGAAGGTGCCTAACGGGCTGTTTTCCCTAGCAAAGGTGCCTAACCACTGTGCCAATGGACTATTTTTACCACCGAAGGTGCCTAACAACCATGCCAATGGGTTGTTTTGACCACCGAGGCTACCTAGCGATAGTGACAATGGGATGTTTTGTCTACCAAAGGTGCCCAACTGGCTGTTTTTCCCATCAAAGGTACTTGATGAGCGTGCCAACTGGCCATTTAACCATCGAAGGTGCCTATTGACCACTTCAATAAGCTATTTTTCCCACCAAAGGTGCCTAACGACCGTACCAACTAGTTGTTTTGCCCACCAGAGGCGTGTCAACGAGCTATTTGTCCCACTGAAGTTGCCTAGTGACCTTGCAACTGTGCTGTTTTACCTACTGAAGTTGGCCAGCAGGTTGTTTCTCCCACCTAAGGTGCGTAGTGACCTTACCAACGAACTGTTTTACCCACTGAAATTCCCTAGCAACTGTGCCAACGGGTTGTTTTTCCCATTTATGGCAATGGATTGTTTTACGTACCCAAGGTGCCTAATGACTGTGCCAATAGGCCGTTTTTTCCACTGAATGTGCCTAGTGACCTTGACAACAGAGATAGATCTAAAAGGTTGCTTGGTCTTTCACAGTCCACGTACATAGATAAGATGCTAAAGAGGTTTAGCATGGAGCAATCCAAGAGAGGGTATCTTCCCATCACGCATGGGATAACACTCTCGAAGTCTATGTGTCCTAAGACACAAGATGAGAGGATGCGCATGAATTTGATCCCGTATGCATCCGCAGTAGGATCTATCATGTATGCTATGCTATGTACGAGACCCGATGTATCGTATGCTCTAAGTGTTACGAGCAGATACCAATCGGATCCTGGTGAGGGACACTGGGTGGCTGTCAAGAATATCCTCAAGTACTTGAGAAGAACTAAGGATGTTTTCTTGATATATGGAGATGGAGATCTTCATATGAGCGGGCATACAGATGCCAGTTTTCAATCTGATAAGGACGATTCAAAGTCCCAATCAGGTTATATTTTCACACTTAATGGCGGAGCAGTCAGTTGGAAGAGTTCCAAACAGGAGACGACTGCTGATTCAACAACCGAGGCAGAGTACATTGCCGCATCAGACGCAGCAAAGGAAGCAGTTTGGATCAAGAAGTTCATTTCTGAACTTGGTGTGGTTCCTAGCAGTGATGGGCCCATACAGTTGTATTGTGACAACAATGGAGCTATCGCGCAGGCAAAGGAACCAAGGTCTCATCAACGATCTAAACATGTACTCCGCCGATATCATTTGATTCGGGAGATCATCGGGCGAGGTGATGTCCTGATAGAGAGGATTCCCACAGAGCAGAACATTGCTGATCCGTTGACGAAGCCATTGTCACAGAAGAATTTTGATTCTCATGTACTCGCTTATGGTATTAGATACCAAGGCGATTGGCTTTAGGTCAAGTGGGAGATTTGTAAGGGTAAGTCGCCTTGTTCATTGTGTAAGGCGCCTTATGCCTTTACGATACTGACAAGTCGCCTTGTAT
>JAOTAY010000189.1:2691027-2729810 GCA_025629805.1 Erythroxylum baracoense | reverse complement strand
ATATGTTTATATGTGGATGATATGTTGATTATTGGCACTAATATGTTGGGTGTGAATGAAACAAAGAAGTATCTAACCTCACATTTCAAAATGAAAGACTTAAATGTGGTAGATACTATCTTGGGAATTAAGATATCGAAACATAGTGAGGGTTTGGCTCTTTTCCAATCTCATTATATTGGAAACGTGTTAAACAAATTCAAACACTTGGACATCAAAGAAGCAAATACTCCATATGACGCCTCATGCAAAGTAACCGAAAATACATGTAGAGCAGTGACACAATTAGAATATGCTATGCTATTGGTAGTTTAATGTATGCTACAGATTGCACTAGACCGGATATTTCCTTCGCGGTTTGTAAATTATCAGGGAACACTAGTAATCCTAGTGTGGAACATTGGAAGGCAATTGGGATAGTACTTGGGTACTTGAAGAAAACTATAAGTTACGGATTGTTTTATAACAAGTTTCCAACAGTGTTGGAAGGTTACACGGATGCTAGTTGGATAACTAGTGTGAGTGATAACAAGTCAACATTGGATTGGGTGTTCACCTTTGAAGGAGGTGCGGTTTCTTGGGCATCAAAGAAACAAACTTATATAACACATTCAACAATGGAATCTAAATTTATAGTATTAGGGGCTGCGAGTAAGGAAGTAGACTGGCTGAGAAATTTATTATTGGATATCAAGTTGTGGCCACAACCGATGCCGACCATATCCTTACATTGTGATAGCCAAGCGACTATGTCTAGAGCATATAGTAAAGTTTATAATGTAAAATCTAGACATATAAGAGTTAGACATGAATATGTAAGGCAATTGATTTCAGATGGTATTATTGTCATCGTATATGTCAAATCCTATAATAACCTGGCAGATCCATTCACAAAGGGTCTCTCGAGAGATTTGATAAAGAGCATATCAACAGGTTTGGGATTGAGACATATGAATTAACATTGCTTGTAATGGAAACCCAACTTTTCCTAGCACATCACTAGTCAAAAGTTTAATGGGTAACAACAAGTTCTAAGCAAGGGACTAAGTACTAAGTTTGATCCTAAAAGAGTCAAAAGATTAGTACTAGAGGAAGGTGAGTGTTAAGCACTCTTAATGAAGAGTTAAGAGGGAATAAATTCTGAACGATCTTCACCTATATGAACATGGGAAGTGGTGCCACTTCACAAGGAATAGATCTTGTAAATGTTCATGAATTCTAGGAGGTAGCACAAGGCCATAAAGTGCGGTTATTAAATGAACTTCTAAGAAGAATAAAGGTTTCATGTGTATAGCATTTCCGGTTCTAACACATAGGAATCTAGGTTCAAAGCTTCCATGCCACCTATATTTCGTTAGAACTTTGAAGTGCTTATACTAATAAGAGGTTCAAATCGAAAGATACCTCTTAAATGCATGAAATGTCTTTAATCTTGCATTACAAACTAAGTGGGGGATTGTTCAAAAATAGTTTGAAATGCAAGAAATTGAATGAAGAAGTGTAATGAAAAGACATGTCTTTTCAATACAAATGCCATGAATGGTCACATGTTTTCCCAAGAGGTGCCATGAACAATCATGTACATTATGAATGGGTGTCTTTAACAATCATGTACATTACGAATGGGTGTCTTTAAGTCTATATAAGGCTGGTTTAACATCCAATTCATGGTTAATACACAATTTAATCTTTTCTTCTTCATCTTTATCATATTCATTCTTAATTGAAGCTCATCTTTAGTTCTCTATTGATTTTGCTGTCTTAGAGAACATTAGGCTTGTTGTATCCTAGAGGGAAATTTGTCGAAACCCTGCAGCAACTAGTGGGGGCAATTATTTCCTTAAAGATAGTGATTTTTCACGCCTCAAGCCATCCAACTTGAACCCACTTTTCTAACACTAAGAGAGTCTCTCTAATCAAGTTCACATCGGATTGGAACTTCTCCTCGTTTTTATAAATATGCCTATTTCTTTCCCTCCAAAGATAGTAGATAGCCAACTGGAACAAAGTCTTGATAAGTATATCATCCTTGGTCCCTAGTGTATGACGAATTATAACCTCCAATACCTCTTCCCAAATAAAAGCAAACCTAGTTGGTTGAATCAAAGAAAGAATCCTACATTACACTGATTTACTATAACTACATTCGAAGAATAAATGATTACGCGTCTCAAGAACAAGCTTACATAAGACACATAAGGAATCATAAGAACCAAACCACATATCTTTAGTTCTTAACATGTTTTTAATCACCAGCCATAAAGCTACGGCAGCCTTTGGACAAAGAGCTTGCTTCCACACAATACCTCTCCATGGCACCGCTTCATGAGAGCCAACTAGAAGTTTATGACGGAAACTTGATTAGTTGCCTTGAGCTCAACTAAGAAATTGATTAACGAAAACTATCTGTCTACCTGCTACATTTAATTCCAAGATGGTAAGGTGTATCTAATTAAAGAAATAAATGTGGATATGAAAGGTGAAAGGATCAATTACCTGCTCACCTCCTACAGTTGACTTGATGAAAAATAATTAATAAAAAGTTTGCATTCTTCCATCAAAATTTAGAATTTTGTTTTTAAAAAATAAAACAAAGATACTGATTGATTTACTCTCTTTTAAAAAAGCATAACTAAAAATTAAATTTTACCATCTATTTTAAATAAAATAATTAATAGGATTCATAACCTTCTTTTTTTTTTTTGGTGCTTGAAGAAAATCTGTAACGAAAAGTTAAAGTCCACAACATTCTAACAGGATTCATAAGTGTTCTTATCAATTCTTGAAGGACAACAACAATGGATGATTAAGCTACTTCATCATGAATCGGCAAAAGCAAAAGATCATTCCTTTTCCGAGTTCAGTTTTTCCATCCAAACCAGTGGAAACACTTGAGCATAACCCACTATTGTTGAGTGATAATCATTTGACTCCTCCTCGTTATAAGTCGGGTCATCTAAGTCAAAAGCTTAAGTGATGCTATTGGAGTAATAGAGTATACATAGATACTACTGCAGATATCACCTTATGCGATTACATCCTTGTAGTTGGTGTGAGTTGTCCTTTACCTAGTGTCATTTTGTAGTTATTATTTTCTTATTATAGGTGTACGTTCACTAGCAGTATCCATTCGCTGTGTTTAACTCAAGGCTCAGCAATAATCAAGTGTGTGAGGTACAGCTTCTCATTTTCATATTTATTTGTTTAGCTGTATGTCGTTTTCAGTTGACATTATCAATGCAGAATACCGTTCATGAAGAGGTGCCAAACTAATGGTCACCATTAATAGCTGATGGTGATATTATCGGAGTGGTGCCAAACCCATGGAGATCGCCAATCATTGACGATGGTATTATTAAAATGATATCAATCTCATGGTGGTATTATTAATTAGTAGTGCTGTTGGAGTGGTGCCAAAACAGCTTCGTTCACAAATATGTGCAATTTGCTCATTCTCCACACACATCAATGTCAATCCTCATAATGGATGGACTAGCTGGCTATATTTGAACTGTAATTTCTTTTCCTCTTTTAATATTCGGCTTTCGAATTTTTAAATTAAATTAATTTTAAAAGTACGATTCTTTAATTTTTTGAACCTAATATACTAGATTTATTTATAAATATTTAATTATGAATATCTATATAAGAAATATATCTCCAAATTCAATATTTTTGGAAAATAAAGATAAAATTATTGATAAAAAATAATCATTTACTTTGTGAATCTATTTTTACCTTTACATTAAGAAAGCATAAGCAGAAGTTAAAAACCACCAAACGATCCAAATAAAATCATTAACACAATTCATAAGTGTTCTTATCAATAATTGAAAGGAAAACTATAATGGCGGATTAAGCTATTTGATTTGTTACAATCCTTGACTGACAAGTGACAAGTGCGCAATTAATGTGCAGGCTGTTGAGAAAGCAATTGGCATTGATGGCCAGAAGATTACGTACAGCCTTATCAAGCATAGATTGGAAGATCCTCTTTTACCGCTTATCTAATTGAACATTAGAAATACATTCGAGAGAACAGAAAGAAAACAGAGGATGAAAAGTTCTGTTATTTGTTTCTACTGCAGATCTCAGAAATGCGAGGATCAAGCTGGAGGAGAACCAGCTCTCGTGGCGAAATTCAGGAAACTACACGAGGATCTAATCGCATTGGAAGCTGAAACTCGATGAAGTATGATACTTAATTTCAGAAGAAAACCTACTAGTGTTTCACTCTAATCATAATATCAACATACTACTAGGAACTATCACTAAATTGGATTCTATGAGATATAATCAAGGTTTTTGATAGATTTGTTGAAGTATGAAAAATTATAGACAATGATTTTAAAACTAAACTGAACCAATTGGTTTGATCAAAACTGTAAAACTTGTGAGAGCTAGTCACCAACACTGGCACAACAATAGGTGCTCTTCCTTCTAACCCTTGAGCGAGATTCTTCTAACTAGATGCTTTTGGATCCGCTTCATACGGTAGGTGGATAACCAACAATAATTCCTCTACCAATCCGGTAAACAAACATCAATAGAGAATTATGAAACCAAGACTACATGCAGGAGAAGATGACTAAGCACTTTAGGCATCATTAAGTGCCCCCCTAAGTTGCTTTGTAGCGAAGACAACATACATTAAAAGATTTAGTTTGATTTGGTGTACAAAGAAAATGCTATTGTAAAGATATTTATTAGGACGTAGATTTCTGACGTGACAACTCTTTACAAGCGAGGTTCACATTGACATCCAAATTTATGTTACGAGAAAAGGTGTTGAGTGGTTTTCTCTTGTAAATTATAGTTGAATTACAGTTAAATTGATGAGTATTTATTTTAAATTATCAAACATAATTAAGAAAAACAGAGAGCTTATTCACAGTTTAAGCCAAATGAATCTTTACATAAGTAGCATTCTTTCTTCTTTTGCATGTCTACGAGTGATCCCTTTACTTTGCAACCAACTCTCTTTATGCTGTCAGGCCATTTCTTCATGGAATGAAACTGCAAGGATTGCTTTGCTCCAATTCAAGAGTGGGATATACCCTCTTGGAATCTTTAACTTCTGCAAAAAATGATTCCAATTCCTTCTGCAGCTGATATGGTATCACATGCAGTCTTCGGCGTCAACAAGCCAAGTCCTTCAACATAACTTGATTCCAGGTTTCTGAAAAAAATATTTTTAGAAGTTTAGTTTTGAACTTAATATGCTAAATTAATTTTTATATATCTAATTAGGAATAATCATAACAAAAAATAAATCTCCTTATGCTAAATGACTTTATTTATATGCCAAGAGGATAAAGTGCATCCAATTAAAGAAAAAACATGTGAATGAAAACATAAAAGGACCAAAGTCCTATCTACATATTATTATTGACTTGATCTCAACTATGAAAATATGAAAAGTTTGTACTTATTCATCACAATTTAAAATTTATTTTATAAAATAAAAATAAGAATATGTTCAAAATAATCGAATCTATTTTCACTTTTAAATAAAAGATTAATCATAACCAAAAGTTAAATTTCACTAACCATTCTAAATAAAATTATTAGGATAATAGTATCCTTATCAATAGTTAGGAAAACTATAATGGAGGATTAAGGTACCTCATCCTTAATCAGCAAAAGCCAAAACTTCTTCAGAAGGACAAGTTGCTGCAGAATATAGTGTTCAATTTGCGAGGTTCAACTGGAGTTGTCTCCATACTATTTACAACCATAGCTGTTGTTGCAATAAGATGCAACTGCCATTTTCGGGGAGCGTGGGATACTAATTGGTGTAGTGCATAGAGTTGTGGAGTGCTTGTTTAGAAGGTACATTGAGAGAGGAATGAAGAAGTAAGCTTTGATACCCTTGGAAGGTACAAAATGACAAAGCTGCCTATGGAAAATAGAACTTGACCGGACGACATGTTTATGTCTAAATATAATGCTTGCAAGTTGGTTAACGTTCCAAGTACAGAGGGAATGGAACCAGTTAAAAGGTTGTCCTCCATAGTAAAACAGTTAGGTTTACTAAATATTTGTTTAGGATTGATCCAAAGAGTCTATTTCTGCCAATGCCAAAGAATCTGAGATTTGGGAGATTGAGGTCAATGTCTAATGGTACAGTCCCACAAAATTGATCATCACAATTGAAAAGACGCTATGTGATGAAATATTAAATAGTCTCAAGAATTGTACCAGAAATACAATCGAGTCCAATTGAGAAGCGAGCTAAGCTTGATAATTTGAACAGGAAGCTCCCCTACCAAACTGTTTTCTCCGACACAAAAAAATATAGACCAATGTCAGGTTGCCAAGTGAAGCTGGTAAATTTCCTGTCAAGTTGTTCCCATAAACGCACACATACGTCAGCTCCACAAGAGAGCCAATACCTTCAGGGATTTTTCCAACATGCTTGTTGGCGGGTAAGTGTATTACGTACCGGGAGCTTGGTGCAGCGAGTCAAGTTGCTGGGAATATCTCCCTCTAAAATGTTCCGGTTCAGATCAAAGCATCTCAACCGAAATAAGTTGCCAACTTCCCGTGGAATCTCTCCAGTAAGTGTATTTCTTTTCCAACACCAGATTCCTGAGAAAACTTAGGTTTCCGATGTACGGAGATATAGTTCCAACAAATCTCTGTCCAGTTATATATGTTCAAGGGCGTGACTCGTTGATGTCGACGACTGCTTATAATACCATGCAGAAGGAATAGAAATCATTCCAGGAGTTGAAGATTCCAAAAGGGTGGTTGTATATCCCACTCTTGAATTTGGGCAAAGCAATCCTGTCAATTTCATTTTCTAAAGAATTTGCCTGACAGTACAGGGAAGTTGGAAGATTGTAAAAGAATCACTCGCAGACATGCAAATGAAGAGACAACGGTGGTAATGTAAACTATAAAGATTCATTTGGCTTAATTAGTGTTTTAAGCCAAAGGAACATCTATATATATAACTAATTAATTACTGCATTGTGAAACCATACACTAATTGATAAATTTTTATAAATTAATTGAATAACCAATTTGTGAATTATTCAATACAGTAATTGATATTTTTATATATTAATTTTTGTCCACCAATTAAGTGGTCAGAAATCATAGAATGAATAAGGATTACATGACCCACTGCCACCTTCAATTTTTTTTTAATAAATATTAGGTATTCCAGTTTTGCGGAACTAATCCTAAGTTTCTAAGACCCCACTTTTAAAGTCTTATAAGAGGTAACTCTGAAACTCCAAAGCTCTTCAGATTCTTATGTAGCCTGTACACTTCTGCGCACAAAGAATCATTATATACTGGTTGGTCGACTGTTGACTGATCACTGCTTCCCCGGTCAACATCAGGTTCCTATCAGCTTCAGATTTTTAGTAGTTCCATACTCCTACACTGTCGCTGGAAGCGAGACGCCCGCAATTGATCCGACCAAAGAGCAGTCCAGGAGGCTAGAAGATCATCAACAGAGAAAATTTCCCTTCTTTCCTCTTTAGTGACTCAAACTCAAGACTTCCTACAAATAAGAGAATTAAGTAAAGACTTAGAAACTATTGGCCACTCCTACTTGTCTGTAGTACTCTAGCGCACATAACAAAGCCGTAGTGGATAAGAAGAAAATTGACTTAGTGAGAAGTGAATCAGCTAACCCATGTGGTGACCTGAGGCCTTATTATAGTGGTAACTGGTAAGAATGATTTGGAGTTAAAAGTTAAAAGCAGGTAGTGTTATATGATGGAGGATTAAATAATTGATGTAAAGTTTGTGTCTTGTTTCATCAAGATTCAAAATAATTGACGAAAAATTTCTGTTTTTTATCAAGATTTAAAATTATATTTTTACATAAAAATAAGAATATTGATTAAATAATCATTCTATTAAAATTTTATTTTCATTTTTGAGATAAAGAGATATAATTAAAAGTTGATGGTGAGTCTTATAGTAACTAATAAAGTTATTTATTTGTGATCGGAAGCCTCTTTATAAAGATAGTGCTACTTATGATAGTGCTCTTTACAAAGATAGTGCTACTTATGATGAAAAAACTCGTAATCCTTAATGACATTCACATGTGTGCTACAAAGATATCACATTCATTGCATGTAATCAGGCGTACTTGTCTTTTGGATACATGCAAGACTCAGTGATACACATGGAATCGCTTGCATTTGCTTTGCTTTTTTGTATGTTATCAAATATCAGTAAGGTTGCAAGCTTGCAATCCACCCTCCGAGGGCTCAACCTGAAATAAATTGTTCAAACTCAAAACTACTGGAAAATGTACAATAATATACTCGTGACCACTTGTATCATGTTTGTTCCCTTGAAGCTCATCTCAATAGGTTCTTATTTTTGGAATTGAATCTCGAATTGTTTGCCCTCTATTTCAACCTCGTATAAATTGCAATCAACTATACAGTCATTCAAACTCTATTGCTGCCAACCATACTGTTGATTACGGTTTCCACCCATCATGTTAGAGCCCCGACCAGCGGCAGAACCACCGTAAGGACCAGTTTGAGGATAATTTGGAGCACCAACTCCATATCCACTGCCTCCACCACGAGGAGGTCCACTTGAACCATAAGGTGGGGCACGTCCCTGTGGAGGATATGGTCCACTACCATACCCTCCTCCTCCAGCACCTTGACCCCCACGATTTGGATGATTGTATCCTCCACTTGTTCCACTCGGGTACCTGCCTGGCCCACCAGGAGGTCCACGGGGCTTCCCATAGTGATGGCTAGGACCTGCAGCAACTGGAGGCTGAGAACCATGCATGGGCTGATTGAGCCCTGATCTCATATTAGGATGAGCTTGCCCAGATTGTTGAATGGGTGGCAAGCGGCTATGCGGCTGTGGATGCTGCAGTTTTTGACGCTTTGCATTTTCTTCGTGCTGCCTTTGTTGCTGGCGCTTTTTCTTTGTTTGGAACTCGTGTGATGATTCATATTTGGGTAAACTAAAACAATATAAGAAACAAAGGTCAAAAACACATCGTAGCTCTAGTAGGCCACAGTTCACAAATATCATGTTGTACTACAGAACAAGATCAAGGAAGAGACTCAGAGAGAAACCTCTTGGGGTCACAGGGTAATGGATCAGTCCAGAAATATTCAGCATCCAATGCATCCTTGGCTGATATTCTCTATTTCAAGATAATAACATGAATGAGATATACAGTATATCAAAGACAATAGATAAGTTCCAAAAGCCCGAAGATCATAAATATTATGTGCAAAAGAAAAACAATAGAAACTCTAGTAGCATTCCAGGCACTGCATTTATGGGTTCAGGTTTTACTATTTCATTATTGCTCTACAGTTGAGGAAATGCAGTTTATATGATCAATCAAACAAAAACAGGGTTCAGATAGCAAAACATTAGGTCTAATCATAGATTGATGCTCCCAAGCACACAAACAAACTAAAGCAAATGGTGAGAGCAGGATCTTATGCAATGGTACCTGTGAGGGATCAAGGGTCAGCATTCTCTCCAATAATTCCAAAGCATGACGATCAAAGCTATTGAAGGAAAAAAGGACAATAAAAATATCCACGATAAGAATAGCCATTGGATATACATTCAATCATTTTTTTCTAGCACCCAAATTCAATCAAGTTTCTAGTACAATTTGAGTTACTCACTGTCTAAACACCTCCCTGAGCCGTCTCTTCATCGGCCTTGATGGCTTGAAATTGTTATACCACGGAATCTTTGAAACCCCGGGCCAGTTAACCTCATCCGGGGCTCCACAAAGCTCAAAAATTTTATTCAATTGTTCAGGCTACAGAATTCATAGATGGAATTGAATTGCTTGTTACAATACATGAAAAAGTAAGGCCCACACATCCACATAGAGCTAATGCAATAAATGCAAACAATGAGATAGAAGTAACTTTATTTTTCATAGATCTGTACAATAACATCCATAGTCACCTCTTTAAGTTTCCCATTAATCTGTGTTTTTAAGACTTGTGATTCAAGAAGTCACACTAATGAAGAATAGCTCATTCTTGATTACTGAAATAATGATATCTATGAGAAAGGAGTAACTTGATTAGTGAAATAATTATAATCTATGAGAAAGGAGTAACTTGCCTCATCTTTTCCAGGAAAAATTGGTTTCCCATGCAAAAGTTCAGCAAAAATACAACCAACTGACCACATATCAACAGCAGGACCATACTTGGTTGCCCCAAGAAGCAACTCTGGAGGTCTGTTCAAAATAGAACAGTATTGATCTTTTTTTATGTTCAACAAATGTAGAAATTTAAGCATAACTCACTAGGGAAAAATGAATTAGTCAAGCAATCCAAGCTCAAATACTCACTGCAGAAGATGTAAGGGTTCACCTGTACCATAATGTAATGACGCGATTAGTAAGGTTTCCAGTGTGATCAGCTGAAAAGGATCGTGCAAGCCCAAAATCTGCGAGCTTCAGATTACCCTCATTGTCTATAAGAAGATTAGACCCTGCAGAGAAAATTCAAATCACTACCTAGGCCTCATGACGTGGATAGCATCCAATACCAAATGGATTTTTTTCTTTTAACAACCTTTAATATCACGATGGAGTACTTGATTTACGTGACAATAATGAAGTCCTGTCAAAAGCTGCCTCATGTAACACTAAAATAAAAGAAGCAGGACAGGGTATGAAGTTAGATGACTGGTTGGTCATCAAAATTAGTCATTGCGAACTGAGTGATCAGATACAAAGAATTAGTTCCATTCCTTCTTCATTACCTTGATTTGAGGAACTGAAAATCTCATCCCAGGACGATCAGCAAGACCTGTCAAATCATGGTCCATGTACTCAAATACCATGTAAATACCACCCTTGTACTTGTTTCCATCTACAACCCATAACAATACAGTTAATCAGTGACCAACCTTCCACATAAGAAAACCAACGACGAAACTAACTCCTTTAGAATGCAATGAACATGTTCACAACCACAAACTATATCTTAAATAAGAAAATGGCTGTCAATAAAAAAATATATTAGCACATCTAAAAAGCACTTGCCTGGCTTCCCCTGGTCATCCTTCTCAGGACCTGAAAAATATTCAGAAAAACTTTAAGAACCTAAACAACATTGATAGAGATTAATGAATAAAGAAATTCATATCCAAATATATGTGTGTGTATGTAAGCCAAAATTCCACAACTCTACCTGGGGATGTCACAATCTCTTTCAATTTAATTACATTCTCGTGATGCAGCTTCTTTAGAATTTTGATTTCACGTATTGCTGTTATAGGAAACTGCAGCAAATGTGAGGCATCTTATTAACAAACCATTGGTTCACTTCAATCATACAGGTTAAAGAAAGTATAATTCCAATTTGCTTTCTCACAGTTTGCAATCAACATTGTGATAACTAAGCAATATAATATGTGAAAAATAGAAAAAGCTACATTATAATTATTTTTCTAAAACATGAAAAAAGGCTGACTGATGCATCAAACAAGTCTAATGAGAAAGAACGTAGAAGGTGGTACCCCTTCTCTTTCATTGTCCATTCTTATCTTCTTCAAGGCAACTATTTCTCCAGTTTTTATCTCTTTGGCCATGTAGACTTGACTGCAAGAGGAGAACACAACCAAAAAGCATAACCGAGCCCATTCTGTCGTAGCTAACATTCATAAAGGAACAAATTCTAGAACAGAAAAGCAAGTAGCAAGCTCCAAAACTAATTCCTCATTAGAATCACAACAGTTATATGCTCTACATTTAGATTGAACGCAAGAAATGGCTTTGTGGATTATTCAACTTCACTATCCCATTGTGGTTCATTTTAATATATGCTCAAGCCCCATAAACAATCATAAAACAAACCAAACATACAGAAAGTAAATCAATGTCTCTTATTGAACAAATATGCAGCAATTGCTAAAGGTTGATAGCATTAGAAAACCTACAGAGAAGGAAATAACAATGATAACCAATCAAGAGCAATCAATCACCAAAGAGAGACACACTGAGAAACCTTTTGCATCATTTTCGTGGTACACACTTCGCCAAATTGAACAGAAAACCAATAGTCACATGCTTAAGGAAAAGTAATCACGAGAAAGAAAGAAATAGCCAAGACAAGAAATAAAGAGAAAAACTAGTAAATGAACCTACCCATAAGTACCCTCACCAATCTGTTCCAATTTCTCGAAACAATCCACGCTTCTCGACCCCCAAGAAGGCGATTCGTTCAAATTAAGCTGCCCAGGAGCCGCTATGGCCATGGTTTTATAGACCGTAACCCCTTCTTCCTTTGAATTTCTGCGACTTTGCCACCAAGCACGTTACTTTTTTGTATTTCTTCGTCAACCAACTACCAACAATTACACAGAATCACAAATTTCCTAAAATTTTTTTAAAAATAATTGTCAAACATAGTTTCACACAATTCAAAACGAAAAATTAAACCCAAATTGATACAGAAATATCGATAATTGAATCTGGTTTTGCTTACAGTGTGAGAATGGCCCTCCAGCTCTTGAATCCCAAGGTAGAAACGAAGAAGAAAGACTCAGATTCAAATGAATTTGCAGAGGGGGATTGAGAGAGAATTAGGGTTTTGTGGTTTTGACCAGGAAATCCCAAAATCTATTGTCAGAACCAATATAGCATCGCCGTTTTATGTCCAATGCTCAGTCGTTTAAAGCAAGATTCTTTTTCCTCTGTTCCACTTCAAATTGCTAATAAGGCCCCGTAACAAAAGAAACAATTGCTCACAAGGACATAATTCTTCAGTATTTTCCTCTTCTACCCCAACCCCATAACCGACCTGTTTCCATCTCAGCCCACAAGAAGATCAGACTAATGCTCTTGAAGAACTTTCTCTCGCTCTCTTTAACGCAAGAAAGGTCGAATCTTGAAGAATAAATCAATGGCTGCAATGGAGGGAGTGATGCCAGACCAGACCCAGCTCCAAAACCAACAACAACAACAACCACCGCAGGTGGTGGCTGAGAGGCTGAACCCGGCGCTGCAACAGCAGCTGAATTTGGAAGCGGTCAAGACTAGAGCCATCAGTCTTTCCAAAGCCATCTCTCGGATTCTTGAAGACTTGGAAGCTTATAGTCGAACCAATACTAAATGGTTATTGTGATAGTAAAGTTTTAATCTTTTAAGTTATCGATGAAAAGGATCCATGGGTAGTAGTATATCCTTTTGATTTGCAATTTGTGACTTCGTTTAGTAGAGTGTTGAAAGTTTTTGTATTTGTGCACCAGGCAAGATATATTAGGTCAATACTCCATGGTGAACCTTGAGCTTTTCAACATAGTGGATGAGATTAAGAAGGTTTCAAAGGCATTTGTGGTGCATCCAAAGAATGTCAACGCAGAAAATGCTACAAGTATGTATTGCTTTCTATTCTTAAGACTTGTTTCTGAAGGCATATTCTGTGCAATAACATTATTGTTTTAGAGACCATAGTTTCATTAGTGTTTTATATCTGCTTAACGTAATGCTCCAAACTTTCCTGAAGGAAACCTTTCAAAGAAGTGAATCCTGAATAATGAGCACAACTGACTACTAATAAAGACGGATAAGTTTTCCCGGCAAGTGAAATTTTTTAAATGAAAACTAAATTACTGTATTCTCATCTTGCTGCAGTATTGCCAGTTATGCTGTCATCCAAATTATTGCCAGAAATGGAACTGGATGACAATTCGAAAAGGGAGCAGTTGCTTCAGGGGATGCAAAGCCTGCCAATAGCCACACAAGTTGAGAAGTTAAAGGTGAGATAGACTTAAGTGTACATCCAGCATATTCTATAGATTTCTGGTGTTCAGGGGGTTTGTTCTCATTTACAGGCCAGAATTGATATGATTGCAGCTGCCTGTGAAAGTGCTGAAAAAGTATTAGCTGATACTCGTAAAGCCTATCAATTTGGTACACGTCAAGGACCTCCGATTCTTCCAACTGTGGACAAGGTTCAGGCTGCAAAAATTCAAGAACAAGAGAATTTGCTTAGAACTGCTGTGAACTTTGGTGAAGGTTGTGGTCTATGATGTCAGTGGTCTGGAAACTTGTGATTATATTTGTGGTAGATAGGCTTGAACAATTGTTTTGCTTGTGTGACATTCTTGCTCTTTTATCTTGTTATCGTAACATCTCAATCTATCTCAAATCCAGAAAGCCAATCTGCCAAGTCTATTCTTGCTCTCTGAATTTCTTTTTTCTTCTCTCTCATGATTGATTTAGTCTTCTAAGGTTGATAATTGTGGCTTTTAACCTTATCAGTTGTATTCATTGAATCATTCCTATATTTTGGTAGTTTCTTGCTTCTTTCATCAAAGATGAAATTGGAATGTCCTAATTTTTAACTTACTTGAGAAGCCCTTAACTGACAATTATTGGAGCTTTGTTCAGATTTAATTCTTAATGCAGTACTAAGTTTATAGTTTTATCATGACTTCATTCAGATTTTTGCACCACAAATTCTTGTGAAGTGTGAACTACTAGTAATTTCCTCAAGCAGGCATTCATTAACGATTTAACATCAATTCATATACATGCAGGCCTAAGAATACCTGCAGATCAAAGGCAGATCACATCTGGACTTCCAGTGCATCTGGCAGATGTATTGACTGTTGGTGATGGACCACATGTTTTTTCTGATTCTTCTGGTAGATTCAACCCCTCCGCAGGAAATGATTGTTTTTCATGTTTTCTCAGTGGAAGATATGCAATTATATCAAAAGAGTTCTCTGAGCGTCCTCTTTCTCTCTTGCAGGGATGTACATGAAAAGCACTCCACCTCTTTCATCAAACAGCATGGCTAATCATGGGTCTTTGTTACAGGTTAAATTGGCATTAGTACAATCTTATATGTCTAGTTAATTGTTAAATTTTGGGTTAGGATGCACATATGCTTTGTAATTATATAAGTTTTACAAACAACGGTGTTTAAGAAGTTCTATCACACAATTTTCCTAGTTAAACACCTGACTTTCTCTTCAAGTGAAGCAATAAAAATTTTTTTTATCAAATTACTATTTAGTCTTCCTTTTATTTTTTGTGTTCCAATTTGTTATAATCCTAAACAGCCCATAGCTTGTTTTTGTGGTATTCTGAATGATTAAGCGGTGAAATAGTTCATGAACTATTACCCAATGGTTTGTAAGGCCTAAAGTTATGAGGACATAAACAAACAGTTAAAACATATGACATAATCTTTGTTCTTTTGAAGTTATATTTAATTCACATGTTGATTGTTGAATGTTGGATTGAGTTTATCATGATTTCGAAACTCATGATTTCGATATCCAATTTAATCCAAATATTTTGTTAAACAGGCTTCTGGAACACCACCTTTGGGAAGATCTGCTGCATCTCCTGCTGCTGCTACAAGTTCTACATCATTTGACAACACAATAGCATCCCCTCTGCCATATGCCAATTCACCTAGGTCTGGTGCAACCATGATGAACACCCCTTCCCCTCAACAACAGACACAACATCAACAACAGCACCAACAGCAGCAGCAGCAAAGGCAAAAGATGATGCAATTACCTCCACATCAACAGCAACTCCTTGCTCAGCAACAATTCAGGCAGTCTTCAATGCAAGGTTTAGGACAGGTATGGTTTCTGCTGCTTCATTTCTGAAAATCATGAAACTGATTGAAGCTAATATAGGTAGAAATAACTTAGATTCAACCTTTCTCTTTCTAATAGTTAAATAAGAAGAATTGATTTTGGAAGGCATCAATTTGATATCTCAGGTGCTCTTTAAGCTCATGGTGAAGTTTCTTAGATAAAAAATACCAGGAGTTTCATGCTAAACTATACAGATCTTTCAGCATCTCATTGAGATTTACAACTTTTCTGTCAATCTCTTGATCTATTTGCATGGAGATTCCTGTTCAGTTTAACTTGACAACTTTTCTGTCAATCTCTTGATCTATTTGCATGGAGATTGCTGTTCAGTTTAACTTGACCAGAACTCTCTGCTTTTTAGTTTAACTTGACTAAGTGACCATCTACCTGTGACTGGCAATTGCTTGAATGATTTCTTTCTTGCAATGTGTTAACAGTGGCTCTCAATTTTGTATGCCCTTCTTAATTTGAGTTCTAAATTATTGGTCATCAACTAACATATTACAACTTTGTGCAGAACCAGCTGCCGCAACTACATGATTTGCAGCAACAAGGTCAACAGAAATTTCAACCGGTAACCATGTCTTAGCTTTTTGTGATTGTTGCTAAAATTCTGTAACTATTTTTCTTCACAAAGATTGCTTATTTAGAAACTATTTTTGCACCAGTTACATGGACAACATCAGATGCAATTCTCTCAACCACTGGCGCATCAGCAGTTTCAGAGTAGGCAGTTGCCTTCTGGACATGTTCATCATGGCATGGGTCAAAGCCAACTCAACCAAGGAAGCCAACTAAATCGCCATTTGAGTCAGTTCTCTGGTTCTGCCAATAGTGCACTGTTTACTGCTGCTCAGGGGTCACCAAATACTCAAATGGTATGATATTTTGTTATGGTTAATCGATCCAAACGTCTGTTCTTACAGCTCTTTATTTTTTTGCATCATTGTCTTAGGTTCATTCCTTTCTTGTTGTTTTTCTGCAATGCATATTGTTTCCTTTTAGATGCATGTTGTACTTATAATCTTGTTTTGTTTGCCAAATTTAGATTCCAAACATGTCAGCTACAATGTCATCACAGCCACTTGGGCCTCGAATGCAGGTAATTGACCATTATGTTTCTGCACAGAACAAAATTAGATAATGTCCATATCTGCTTTGTGTTTAGATGTATGATGGTAATCCTCGATATAAGAAAAGGAAAGCAAACTGTTAGTTAAAAATATCACTTGTGTCAGCAAATTTAAGGACGGTAATCCTGGAACAACTGATCATGCAGTTTGATCCACACTGGAAATATAAGAATTAAGTACAGAGCTACTAACTTTCTGACGATTGATTTTATCATATTTCATCCGTTGTGCAGTTTGGATTAGCTGGTACAAATTCTCAAAGGAGTCATGCATCCCAAATTCTGAATGATCAAAGTATGAACTGTCCCTGAAACTTTTTCCTTACACCTCTGCCGCCTGATGCATGAAAGTAGCTCATTTTTGTTTCTCATTTTCTTTTAAATTTGTCCCTTGTTCTTGTTTTTTTACATTCTTCCATGCTTTCTCTGTTATCCATCTTTTAACCTCTCAAAATGCTAAATACAAACATGCCCTTCTTATGAGCCCTTGGCTCTGTTTGGCAAACAACAGATTACATTAGCTATTAGCTGATTCTATCAGTGGTTAGCTGATAGCTGATTCTATCAGCTGATTTGACCAGTGGATAATATCAGATGTTTATTAAAGATTTTTGGTAAAATTAATTATTTAGTATTAGCTGTTGCTGTGTAAAATAACTTATGAGGGAATGATTTAAAGAAAAATTATAAAGGTATGAATATTATATTTCTTAGTATTTCGTTCAATATTCTTATAAAAATTTAGGTTTAGATATTTAATTTTACAAAAATTAAGTTTATAACTTAAATAATAATAATAATAATAATAATAATAATAATTCAACGTTAAATTCTCTATTAATATGAATGATGGAGCGAGTTACATCATATTAGTATTTTTTTCATATAATATGTCTGAATTTTATTGTTTAATAAATTAAAAATATCTATAATTATAGCATAACATAGATACGATATACAGTAGATATATACTAAAATTATTAATTTGATGTGACTCTTTATGTTCAAAAACTTAATATTATGGTATTTTTAAATGTAAACTAATATCATAAAATTAAATAAAGATTAAAAAGTTTAATTAACCCCTTTATTATATTCTTCTAAACTTTACGACATAATTGTACGATAAAAAAAGTCAATTTTGAAAACACAGAGCAAAAGTAGAGAGTAAAGTGGAGGGCAATATTGTCATTAGGTAAACAGTTAACTTCAAAAGTTTCTCTTATGGAGCTTTTAGAAATCAACTTATTGAGGATAAATAAGCTAACCAATAAGACATTCACTAAATATATCAGTAACTTTTTAAGATGGTCAAAAAGTTAACTTTTAGTCAATAAGTTAAAAAACAATTGATAAGGTATTTGCCAAACACCTCCCTTGCCTAGTAAAATTCAGCAGATTTTCTTACATCTGTTAAAATTTAGCATTTCAAGCTTAAACCATTTGACTCTTTTGCTTGCAGTGTTTAGTATGGGAGTTACCAATCCTGCTAGTATGATGCCTATACAGCAACAGCAGCAACAGCAGCTTAGTTCTGGCTTCACTAATATGCCAACGAGTGCTCAGAATTTGCAACCCAATATGGTTGCACTTCAAAGTGCAACTCAAAGTCACCCAAATTTCACACAACAGAGACCCCAAAATCAACAGTAACTCTGAAGAGTTAATGTGGTGCTTTTTCTTTGTCATAATTTTGTTTTTACCCATATTTGTGGAGCTGATGAAGTATGAAGGTTGGCAATGTTAGACTTGCATTCTGTTGGCAACTGTGGCTTTTTCACTGGGAACTTTAGCAATACAGTAATAAATTCGTGTATGTAGTAGTTGTATTGAGCGTTGTGCCAATCACTGCGCGGAGATAAGTTTGCTTAATATATTCGAACTTGAAAGATTGTACACTCTCTTTACAGGATATAGAGAGCTATTTACATGGTTCAGTAAAAATTGGAAGGATATGAACTCGTGACTTGCCCTTTAAACAGTTGATCGTGCAACTCCATTGCTAATGCACAATCAAATCCTTGGGATGTCTGGGAATCACTCATTGGTAGTATGTGTAATTCCTGAATATATTAAGGATTCTGAAGGCTCCTGTTTCAATTTAAGTTGCATTTCACGAATTCCTGAACGTCTGAAAGCAGATAAAGCGGAAAAAAAAAAGCAGTTTGTTCTGATTGCAATGATAAAAAAGGAAAAAAAGAAGCTTCAGTTTTCTTTTCTGTTGAACACTTTGCAATGGTTGAATAGATCAGTGAATTCGTTAGAGAACAAATTATGTATGGACCTATCAATGATGAACAAGCAATCAATAGCTCTTGCGGGTTTGGATTTTTTGGTATCTGGACATGGATTCAGGAAAGCTTAGTACAGCAATTGCAGCATCTCTGTATAAACCACTCTAGCCTGCATGCCGTAGAAACAATGTATAAATTACATAATACAATTTTTGCTATGCACGTCACAGGAGTCAAGTTCAAAACTATACTGTTCCTTTTCATTTCAATAAGCAAATCTAAGCGTTCACGTGTTTTTGTCTAATAACGATAAATTTGAACCATGACCATGTTAATGAGAGACAGACCTCTAATAACTTTTATCACCATTGCCTTTGACTGGTTGGTATACGTATCTTGACAGTAAATGCGAGTAAAACCTACCAGTCAAAAAGAAGTAACCTATATGGTTTTGTCCAGGATCGTTAATGTTCTTTGTTATTCCAGGCCTGATGCCACTCGTCAGGGTGTTTGATGGTCAGTATTCTAAGGATTTATACAAGACTCATCACCAACAGAACCAAAATAGATTTAACATAAGAAGAATTTCCATTTTCAGGGATGTATATACATAAGATTATTAGTTCCATATTCTTTTAGTTTGAACTGAGGAACTATGAGCAACATTCAAATGACTGCAAAAAGAGATACTGCATTACTCACAAGTCTTGAAGGCACGAACTCTTGGAATCCTCCAATTCAATGGGTGGAGGCTGATCCAACGAGAAAGCTGACCTGACCCTGTATTCATCAGGAGTAGTAGCCAACTTTTCAGGCAAAAGAGGGAGGTTCTCGGCTGATGTCTGGCTCGATGGAGGTGGTGAAAATGGCGGTGAAAGAGAGGGAGATGGGGAGAAGACGTACTTCTGGTTGCCAGGTCCAACACTGACGGGAAGGGGAGATGGTGGTGTTGGTGGAGAAGAAGATGGAGAAACATGACTAGCAAACTTCATTTTTGGCATGGAAACAAACAAGCCCTCCATGTCAAAAGACTTAGAGAGTTTGTGCAAAGGAGTGTGACTTTCCCGGGAGCTTTTTGTGGTTTGAATTGTAGGTAGCTATAAACCTAACGGTCATGGCCACCTGAGGAGCAACCAGTAGTCACCTGTCTAGACCAGACCATAGTATAACTATACATCATTAGTACTATGTAATAATGCAAGTGTATGTTATAAAGTGACTAAAAAAATGTGCTCTTGCGTCCTCCCTCATCCTTGCAAGACCGAAGAAGTGAATAGGCGCTTGAATCTTGCAGAATAAATGAATGAAGAAAAAAATGAGGTATTTATATGTTGAGAGTGGGATTTGAACCCACGCCCTTTCGGACCAGAACCTTAATCTGGCGCCTTAGACCAACTCGGCCATCTCAACAGACTTGGAATGTGAATTAAAATTTTGTTTAACTACTCTTCTATGGGTTATCTTAATAAAATAAATTACGTTTATATAATTCAAATTTAATAAGTCGAGTTGATAACTTTAAATATATAAAGAGTTGGTTCGACAATCATCTTTCTTAAATTTAATATTTTAAAAACCAAATCCAAAATTAAACCAACAAAATAAGAAATTTAATGTTTAAAAAATTTAACCAGTAGCTATAAAAACAACTAGAAATTGAATAAAATTTAAAAATTTAAAAATAATTTTAAAAAACTATTTTATTAACTACTACATAAAAATTAATTAATTAATTTTAATTTATAAAAATTGATTAATTTATAAAAACTAACCAACTAATTAGTAAATTGTTCAATTTTAACTACACAAATTATCAAACTAAATCAAATAAAAAAGTTAAAAACTAAACTAAAAAATTAACCGATTGAAAATTTTTACTATTAAACTAATCGAACCGATTCGATTTTCAAACATTGCTTAAATTGATGTTAATTTAATTTAATTTTTTAAAACAATATCAATTTAAGACAATCTAAATCTTATTGACTCTGTTACCATTCCTAAAGTTAAGTTTCTAACATTCTATCCAAAAGTTCCAATATCTAATTTGCCTTAATATCAAACTCTTTTCATGATTGTCCAAAAGTTGATATCAAAGTCTTTATGTGCTTGTCCAAAATTTGATATCGAAGTCTTTACATAAAAAGAGGAACATAATGATTAAGTCAATGATATATAAAGATTTTATTTAAGTTTAATATTTTTAGTTGAATATGATTCTTTAGCTGAATATAGACTCATTTAGACTTGTCCATTTGCTTCTCAACTCTCCTTCAAACCATTCATGGGTACCAAAAGTAAGTTGGTGAATTGCAACAAATAGATTTGCTGCAGAACATCAAGCCTGTGAATCTATGGCAGGTTGAATTAGTATTAAAACATTCTAATCAATCAAAATCTCAATCTTTTCACCTCCTACAAAGAAACTGAGTATTCCACAACCTCCAGACTTTTCCTTGATTAGAGACCTTCCAGTGGCCTTCATTTACTGGTAAAATCCACTTGGATTGAACTGTCCCCTGTATGGTGTTTCAGACAATACTCCTGCAGGCATTATTTGACCTATCTTCACCTTTTTTTTTCTCCCTTTCAGATGTTATGGAGCAAGCTCACATGATCCAATTCTGGGGACATTACAGCTTTTCTTTTAGCAGTCAAATTCAACAGAACTGTTTCTGAATTTTCAGTTCATCCCCCCAATATTCAAAAGATAAGCTCAACCCAACTATTCAATAATAAACTCTAATGCAAAATTAATCTGCATTTCAAGCACAATCATACATTACTAGATGTTCTCTTTTATTAACCACAAATCTTTTCATAACAAAATCAAGCATTCTTTTCTACATTTTCCAGTAACTTGGAGTTACAATGATTCAGTTCTTCACCTGATATTCAAACGATAAGCTCAACCCAACTAGTTGACAATACATTCTAACATAAAATTAACCCGCGTTTCAATCACAATCATACATAAGTAGATGATCTCTTTTATTAACCACAAATCTTTTCATAAAAAAGAGCATTCTTCTCTACATTCTCTAGTAACTTGGAGCTACAATGATTCAGTTCTCGTCCCAATATTCAAACAATAAGCTCAATCCAACTAGTCGATAATAAACTCTAACGTAAAATTAACCCCCATTTCGAGCACAATCATACATAAGTAGACGTTCTCTTTTATTAACCACAAATCTTTTCATCACAAAATTGAGCATTCTTCTCCACATTCTCCAGTAATTTGGAGCTACAATGATTCAGTTCTTGCCCAATATTCAAAGATAAGCTCAATCCAAATAGTCCATAATAAACTCCAATGTAAAATTAAACCCCATTTTGAGCACAATCATACATCAGTAGATGTTCTCTTTTATACACAGAACATAATTAAATCAAGCATCAAGCACAATTTTTTCATAATAAAATCAAGCATTCTTCTCTACATTTCCAGTAATTTGAAGTCAAAATGATTAAGTTCATCATGATTTTTGCACATTATTTGAAGAAGATGTATAGCCACAGAACTTCCTAGCACACTACTTCCCAAGTTTCCTAGGATCAGTGAAGAACTCTTTAGCCAATTCTACAATTTGATTCTACTTATCAAGTTTACATCAAATTGGTAATCTTCACTTTCTCATTGCTAATTCCCATAATCAAACACTTACAGAACACATTTTGATCCATACCAACAAAAATTCACACACCCAACTCCTAAATTAGGCTCGCAACACAGCATGTATGAAGTGGAAAAAAAAAAAAAAGAGGAAAGAACACAACTTTAGCGTAACCCTAATTGTTTCACCTACTCATCTTTAGCAGAAACTCCGTCAACTTTAGCGTAACCCTAATTGTTTTACCTAGTTAGCAGAAACTCCGTCAACTTTAGCGCAACCCCAATCGTTTCACCTACTTATCTTTAGCAGAAACTCCGTACTTCTCCTGCATCTTAGCAATCTCGTCTTCCTTCTTCTTCTGGTCAAACTTCTTGCTCATCTTCGCCTGCTGGTAGTACAACACAATCAGATACCTATTTGCGACGTTGAAGCCAGAGAGATGATCTACCGCCGTTTTAGCGTCGTATATGTCCTCGTACACTACGAAGGCCGTACCTCTGGTGTCCTTGTTCTTTCCGATTCGAATTTGGCGTATCGCCCCGTACTTCCCGAAGATATCGTACATCTCCTCGCTCGTTATGTTGAACGGCAGGTTCCGCACATACAGTACGCGGTTTACTTCCGGCGGAAGCCGAGTGTTTGCTTTTCGTAGACTGATAGCTGCCATCTGAGGTGATGTTTGGTTGCCGAGAAAGTGAGGGAAAGCTCAGAGAATTGCGAGATCGTGAAGTTTAGTAGTTGAGAAGGATAAAATCGTCTTTTACGATTCAACACGTAAATAGAAAGTTCGAGATTTTATTCTCCCCGAAGAATGACGTGTAATCATATGATTGGGCCTTCGTGTAGATAATTTAGAGAGGCTTGTTACTTTATGTTGGCGATATATATGAGGAATCAAATTTAGCTGTATTACTTATTTTCTTTCACAACACCAAAATAGAATTTTGGACTGTTCAGCTCGTAAGTCATCTCTCTAGAATCCATCAAAATTACTTCTTTATCTGTTTCTTCTTTGTCATAATCAAACATTATAATTGACGTTAATGTAAAGAGGCCCTTGAATCTGATTCAAACGTCTTGTGAAGATTCATTCGTAGATAGGTGGGGAATGCGAAATATGATTGAATATAATGAAGATCCTCAAGTTTTGGTAAATACCCAGGTCAGCTTCATCATTGATCTTTCGCATTCTTTATTTTTCCTGATACCCCATCTCAATTCAATCATAAAGTCTGCATCTTTCTTGGTTCTACAGCATGGGTTTGATTAGTTTCTTTTGCATCTTCTTTTCTCTCAAAGTTTGAATCTTTGAATTGGTCAGGTCAACTTTCCAGTTTTTGGTTTTGCTTTTGTTCTAGAGCTATGTGCGCCTTGATATTGTGTAATTCTTGGGAATCGGTTATTTATGTCTGAACCGTTCCTCTTTGTTAGTGATTATGAAATTGTTCAACAGGAGTGACTCGGGTAGAACACGAATAGAAAGAAAATAAAAATGTGGTCTGAGAAATAGGATGAGTTGACTTCCTTGTCTGCTTTCTTGTATAGGGTTTAAATGGCGAGATGTGTCTGCATACTTGACAATCTTCAAGTTCTTGGAATTGGGTTTGGAAATTGTAATATTTAAAAACGGGAGGTGATGATAAACTTTATGGGATTGAATTTGGGAGCTCCGTTTACCAAGAATTCTAAACATATTCGCATATTTGGGATTGAAACTTTAGTACTCGTGAGGAGAAGCAAATTTTTGTGGAGATCTCTTATCTTTTCAATTAACTATGCATCCAGTTATACATTGTACTGCCCAAGTCAATGCATGTCCAGCGTCGTGTAGTAAAACAACTAGAGATTCCATGTGCTTCCCTGAAGGTACAAGTTCTAAACACGGTATTGGAAGCTTGTTGTGGTTAATTTATGCATAGAAAGTTATATGATGCAACCATGCAAGTTAGTTACTTCTGAAGGATCTTCTCCAAAAAGCCAAACTGTGTTATTTGCCATATTTAGAACTTCATTGAGATAATTCAATCTTGAATATTTAAAGAAGTTCTATATATTCTTGTAATGTATTAGACAATTAGCTTCCAACTTTTATTGAACTGTGAGAAGGCAAATTCAGTGGAGAGAAAAGAGTGATGCTGCAAAAATGAATTTATACACCATGAATTGTGTGGCGAGGTCTCAGTGGAGTTTTTGGCCTTGGGGCCTACATATGGTTAGGTGGTTTTCATATTTAGCTGCTAAGGTACCAATGGGAAAAGATACTTTTTCCTTATCGGGAGATGGCTTCACAATTATTTAAGTTTAAACCAACTGTACCTATTTTTCTTGGATGCGTTCACTATAATGGAAGTATATAATTTTATAATTTTTTGTGCGCTGTGTAATTATTTTCACTTTGGTAACCATTTGACATAAACTTTGATATACAATTTCCATTTCAACATGGCTTTGCATTTATATTATTTCCTTTTTTCTGGATGATATGACTCAAATTTTCACAATTTTGCAGGTTTTCTAGTTGCCATTGAAATGTTCTGGAGGAATGATAGTTGTTGTAATGATGTGGATAGCCTAATCCTAATTCATATTTGTTCGAAATGCAACTAGTTGGAAATGATAGTTGCAAGGAGGATATTGAGGAAAGTGAACCTATCTTATCCCAGTCTACTAATTTCCATCAATCAGAGGAGTCATCCTCATCATCATCAACATCATCATCATCATCCAGTGAAATTAGACCTTCAGGCTATGATCATGATGTTCTTGGTGATGATTTACAAAGTGTTCATATTGATGCAAATAGTCAACTTGTGACTTCTGACCAACCCCAATGTCGCATATGCCTTGATAACGGAGGTCTTTACGACCTATTGCTCTCCATATAATTTGTATATCTAAACATTCATATCAAAATTTTCATGATTGATTTTCCTTGTTCGGAGAAAGCACCTAATTATTAAAGTTTCTATATCTAATGATGTTGAAGATGGGATATTGATTCATTTCAGGCGAAGACTTAATTGCACCATGTCATTGCAGAGGCACACAGAAGTATGTGCATAGATCATGTCTTGATAACTGGAGATCGACCAAGGTTCCAAATTTGACTAGTATCCTTTTTGTTCAGTTAGCATGTTGGATTTACACGTAGTGCTTTCCAAAAGTAAGCCATTGTGTTGAAGATGAAAAGTAGGAAATGGAGGAGAATTGACTGAGCCTCTATGGTTGCTATGCTGCATTTGTAGTAGAAACAAGCATTTAGTATTGTTCAAGAAAACAATGATTTTATATGTCTGAGTACTCAACATTCCATTTATATTATTTTTTATGATTAAATTATTTACTTCATTTGTGTGATTGTTCCAGGAGGGCTTTGCTTTTGCTCACTGCACAGAGTGCAGAGCCTTGTTTATATTGCGTGCAAATGTCCCACCAGATCGCTGGTGGTTAAGATTGAAATTTCAGTTCCTGGTTGCTAGGGACCACACTTTCATTTTTGTAGTTGTTCAGCTGGTATAGTAATCGAAGCTTTTAAAACTAGATGAAGTTTTCTTCTTATTTTTTTGTATGGCTTGGTATCGAATCTGGGACTTAACTGGCATAAAACATATTCCAAAACAACTAACATCAGTGCGTGATTTCTTCTATGGTATGATGTTCACTACGACTAGTACGAAGAATTTATTGGGATGTTTGAAATGCTTTTCATATCATAGGGTGCAGATACTGTTCACATCCATGATCAAATTTGATAAATTATCTGCTCTACTAGGGTGAGCTAAAGCCATGAGGCTGTAATCACAGGATGGTACTAGGTGTTGCTCCATTCTTCTACACGTGATTGTGTGTAGTGTTTATAATAGAATTCCATTGTTTAAGTGTTAAATATTTGAGTAATTACAGAAATAGTTTAAATGGAAAGATTAATAAAAAAACATACAACATTTTGCTTCACGGTGCTCACGCTCAATTTAATCGAGGATTAATTATCATAATAGCCCACAAATGTGTAGATCATGTCAGCCTGGTATGCGATTTTGGGTTATGATGTAGCAGTTATTCAGAATCAATTTTATTTAAATTATTTTGGTTAATAATGGAATTATTAATATATTTTTCTGGTTGGAATCATTTGAAAAAGTTGCAGTCCGTTGTCTTCTATTTTTAGAGTGACTGTCCCTTTTAATCTTAATGTTTGAAGCAGATTGTTGCATTATTGGGGGTGCTGGTATACAAGCTTTATGGAGAGGAATTAAGGGAAATGTTTGGCTATGAAGAGCATCCTTATGGATTTTACACTATGGCTGGTACATAATTATGCTTCTGATTCACTGATTTAGTCTTTTTTTCTGGTATGGCACAAGTTTAGTCTTTTTTGTGCATCTTTTGTTTATCATTCAACCTACATTAAGATTTTTAGCAAAGTTGAAGTGATAAAATCAGAAAAAAAAAAAAAACATGCAATAGTATTTTTATGACATTGCGTTTAAAGTGAATTACAGTGTCTTGAACTTGTTATACACTGCACTTTTTTTCTTTCATATCTTTCTAACCTTCTACGAAAGCTTCCTCTTGTTTATTTTCAGCTCTTATATATTCTTAATCTAGTTGGAAGATTGACCAACTCCATGAAAGTTTTACCTCTTGTCTTGTTACAGATTTTGTTCCTTCATCATAATCACAGATGTAATGATCTCTGCTTCTTTGCTTTCTTTTCATTTCTATACTTTCTTCTGACTGCAGTTTTAGCTATAGTTCTGGTGGGATTGCTGTATGGTTTTTTCATTGCCATAATATGTGGACAGAGGATCAGTGAACGGCATTATCATGTTCTTGCCAAGCAAGAACTGACCAAGGTTTGTCATCTATTCTTCAAGCTTGGTGGTAAACCTGATACGTCATGCATGCCTAAGCATGCAATAAGATATACTTAATCACATATTCTGGTTTCCAAAATGTTCTGTGCTATCAAATTGTCAGGAATATGTGGTGGAAGATCGTGAAGCTGGTAAAAATGTTCCTGAACTTGAGGCCAGCCATGTCACAGAACTAAGGATGTTAGGCCTCTATTAGTTGGAACTATATGCTTTCCTGTAAAGTAAGTTAATCATATGTACTTCTCTTGATAAAAGTCCATTATCTAGGTCAAACATGAGATTATAGTTTCCAATTTAGTTTTCAATATTCCCTTAGTCACTTCTTCAAACTTTATCGCTAGATATCTTTCAAGTTCCACTTGCAATAACGATTTTCAGTTGTGAAATCCATGTCTACAGAATATTATGTCCAAAAACTTTGCAATTTTTGACAAGTAGATGAGCTAGATTTTGCTTTTTAGCAAGGCCAACCACACATCTGTGCAAAACCAGACTTTTGGATACGTCTTTATGATACATTGCTGTTTTTCTCACGTTTTAGTATATGCCAAAAACTCCGGGCTTGGTGATCTATCATTTGGTTTCATTTTGGAAGCACGTGTATAAGCAATACCGGTGACGTGAATGGTTCTTACCAACTCTGTACATGGAAGCTGATTCTACTGCTGTTTTGCTGTGTTACTCGTCTGTCTGTTCTAAGTTCTGTATATCAACCATTATTGTGTATACTAATCATGACCTTTGTGGGGAAATGGAATTTTCGTATCATTTGTCTAGATATCATAAGCAAATTAGAGAATGTATCAATGCTTGAAACATTGTTTTGGAATACATTGTCATTGAGTTCCAAGTCAAAACTAAAAGCAAATGTTAGGCTTTTCGATTAGAATTATGGATTTCCATCACCTGGCACTCAAAATTCTTCTCACATACCATTTGAAATGATCAAAATGTAATCATCGTAATTGTTGAGCGAAAGTGGAACTGAGGAAGGACCTGATATTATGATTCAAAATATTTACAACTGAGCTACAACTCGGAAATATGTGTATCTAGTTCAAGCATATAGTTTTAAGTTACACGAAAACAATACAAAGGATAGCTATTGACTTCATTAAGAACAATCGTGATCAGAAGGCTCCCAGGGCAAATCTCATTTCTGAATGAAGTTAAATCTTCACCTCACCGTGCTCTACCAAATGTCAATTAGTCGATGGAGCTTCAGTTCACTTCTGTTCCTGTTTCTACATGACATTTACATGTCTCTGGATGAGCCTGCATATTCTGTGATAAGCAATCAATAAAAAAAAAGTTAGAGAAACCGTAAAATAACGAACATGCATATCTAAGTATAGTATAGTAATTTGCATTGATTTTAGGAAACCAGTTGCATCTGATGATGATGTAGTTCGTTGCATCCAGAGTTCACGAATTGATAGTCCGGAGAAACAGAGCTGGCTTAAAATTGAAAAGGTTATATTCTTCACTCGGAGACCGCAAATACAAACATTATCTCTCTTTTACTCCCACATTGCTTTCAATATCTTGCTTGTTTATTATCAGAAGTACTAGTTCGCTACAAGTTCAATACTTCTGCCTATATTCAATACTTCTCCCTATATAGTATGTACAAATCAATTGTGAAAAACACAATCAGACACCCAAGTAACAATCTACTCCTGCTCTTAACATACAAAATTGCTGACATCTTAGCAACTTTGCTTGCATGTATTTTTTCCCTGAAGCTGTGTCTTAATCTAACTTGTTAGTTGTTACCCATTCCATACAAAATACGGATACACATAAAACAAGTACCTACCAAAAACACCAAACTTTTTTGCAAAGGAGTCGAAAGCATGCCAATTGTATGAATTCAGACAAGAAAATCATTAAATCCTACACAAGAAACATGCTCCTTACCCAGATGTTTATTTACTTGAAAGAGCAGTTCATCCGTCATCTTCTTTGGACTGAGACATATCATCGTGATTTATCGCTGTCTCTGCTTTGGTTGGGGTGATATTGACATCGCCCTTGTCCATATAAAGAGGTGCATCTGTAATGGAAGCATAAAAAGACAAGTAAATATAAGCAACCTTTATACTTCTATAAAGAATACTGCCTCATATATGTTAGGGTTCTATGGAACAAAGAAAACAAGCAACTAAGCAATTATCATTTGGTAGTAAAAAAGAATTTAGAAGATCAACAAATATTCAAAATCTGACTAATTTCCCCAAACTGATGAGAACAAAATAGTCGAAATTGTTTGATTCCACCATATATATACATAAATAACTTCAATAACAGAAACCTAAAGATAAGAACTCACACGATTACATATTATTTACCAGTAGGATGTTTTTGCTACTGATAACCACAATAATGACCAGACCTTTGCAGTTCGACCGCAGCTTTATAACAAAATAACTTAGTAAGCTACAGATATTGATCACCTTCTGCTGTGAGTTATGTCCTTTCCCCATCCCTGGGAAAAGACTCCATGTAAAATCAGATATGCCTATAAAAGCCCAACCATGTAGAGAATCATCGAAGAACATTGACGAATTACAGTTTATCACCCCCAATAGCCTATCACCCCAATTCAATGAAACCACTCCAGTAATGAACCAGCCTTTCTCATCATCTATGTAGCAATATGTCATCAATTCGCTCTTTCAACATTACCAGTCACAAAAAAACCAAAAGAAAAGGAGAAAATAAAAATCAAAGCAGAATTCAACATCACAAGCCAAACCCATATCCAGAATTCCCCTAAAACACAATAACAAGACCGACTATAGAAATCGATAAAAGATCAAATCTTTTAGTTCATATTACAATCACACAACAAAACAATCAAAAACCCAGAAATGAAATAATGAGCAAGGGTATCAGAATGAACACCTTTAATAAAATAATCAGAAGAAGGCCAGCCACGAACAGTGGTGGTAGACAGAGACTCCTCATCCGACAAAGGATTCGCCAGTTTTTCAAGCAACTGAGCAATCCCAAGAGACCCAGATGCCGATCTCGGCGGGGGAACCCAGTACGAGTGCCCCGGTAGAAACGGCAGCCAATCGGGAGCAGACCGGCGCACCATGATCCGGTGTATGACGTCCTCCAGCTTCCGGACCAAAGGGTCTGTGGCGGTGCCGGAAGACTCGTCGCCGGCCAGGTCCTGGTTCGGAGGGACGGTGGAGAGTGAACGGAGCACGGGGGAAGATCTTATGTTGGCTGTGGTGGTTAGGTAAGTCTTAGAGAGACAAAGGGAGAGCGACCTAGCCATTTACGTTGGAAACAGAGACAAAGAAGCAATGGGGCAGGTAATGGTTTTGTGTTATATATAGAATTTTGTGTGGATAAAGTACGGAAGAAGAGAGACTGTGACGGTGGAGGATCAAAGATGCGTGGATGTATGTGTCATGACAACGCGGTGGCAGTGGACAGGTGGGACCGCGGGAGTGCACAATGTCAATACACATGTCGGCCCAGGCCAGACTCAACTACTGTTAATTCGGGCCTGAGCCCCAGCTTGGTTGGATCTAACTAGGTCCTAATTCAGTAGGACTAGGTCAATTCGACCTGACTTTTTATTTTTAAAAATATTTCAAAATGATCATTTTTTACAAAAAAGCAACATCCTTTGTTCATTGTCTATTGGTCTTCAAGTTTATCTAGGTCCAGGTAGTTCAAGCCCGAGTCCAAATCCAACTCAAAGCTCAGGAAATCGAATTCAAGACCTGATTAACCTAGGTCTAATCCATTCATTTTAGAATGGACTCGAAATCCAACGAGAAGCCTAATCATGAGGTCAACTTAAGCCTATCATCTCAAATTTTGACAAAGCCTAGGTTTACTTTGAGCTTTGTAATTTAATCTTAAATTTAAATTTTATTTTAATAATTTAAAATAATATTATTTTTAGAAAATTAAAACAATATCATTTTAATATATAAATTTTGAAAAAGATATAATTTTAAGTTAAAAATTAGGTTGTTTGAATTATTTAAAGTTTAACTTAAAGTTGATTCTGACAAAAAAAGCTCTACTAAAATCTAAAAGTTTCTCATTAATTCTAAATAAAATCAAACATTTATTTGCAGTCTTTTTAATATTTTGACTTTTAATATTTTCCTTTTAATAAAATATGATAATTTTATATGTGAAAATTTATAATTATATATACATAATATGTATTCTAATATCGTTATGAATAAATTATGTAATAATTTAATGTTTCACTCAAATTAAATGATATTTATAATTTTTAATATATCTTAACTCTTGATCAATTATTATTTTCAAGATAAAGATAAATTATAATGAGTATTAGAATGTCATGATATTACTGCTCAGTTTAAACGCTAAATTTTAAAGTGCATTTTAATAAAATATTAAAATGAAAAATACAATTATTATATATTAATAAATTTAGTTTTGCATTATTATATACTGAAAAATAATTAATTATAAATTAATGTATAATTTATGTCACTTTTCGTATTAAAAATTTTTATTTCCTAGAGGAGAAAATTCATTTAACGAGGAAAGGTTCCTCGCAATCACTTCATAATGATCCTCTCTCCACCTTTACTCTTTTTCTACCAAACTTTTCGAACCCATTCTTCACGCATTCATCCTCGTCTGGTCATAGAGGCCATGACGTCTGCCTCAATGGCTGGCCTACTACAGGCCTCCCATTTGGAGCGAGGTGAACCATCGTTCACCAAGGAGGACTTCCCTTCTCTCTACCGAGAAGCCCTCTCAATCAAGACTGGCGGCAACAACACAGAGCTGCGCCCTAATGGAGGAGGAACTCTGGCAGAGACTCGTCCTGTGGGTGACTGGAGAAAGATGTTTCCGAAGATTCAACGCGCCTTGAAGCATTATTCAAATGTGTTTCAAGACGGTGTCATCTCCTTCAAGCTGGTGCGAAGGCTTGGTCTTTAGCACTTATGGATTTCTTCTGGTCTAAACGCCCTATGTTTCCAGTTGTCAATGCATGGGCAAGAGCACGGTGGAGTAAACAGGAGCTGGAGAAGGTGATTTTAATGGAATATGGGACTTTTCTTTTCAAGTTCTCTGCTGCTTCCAATCTTGATGAACTAGTTGAAATGGGTCCATGGCACATTGGTGAATAACCAATGTTCTTTCAAAAATGGAGGCCGGGTATGGAGTTGGATAGAGGCAAAAACACAGCTCTTCCATTGTGGGTTCAATTCCACAACACCCCAATGGAATTCTGGACAATTGAGGGGATAATTTTTCCGGCTAGCTCTCTGGGAAAACCACTCTGTCTGGACACTCCTACGGCTACCATGGAAAGGGTATGCTATGCTAAGGTATGTATTGAAATTCCCAGAACTTCTTCATTACCTGATGTTCATAGATTGAGTGTTACTGGTGAATTTGAGAAGTATATTATTAAAATCTCCTACCCCTGGAAACCGAACCCTACCTAAAAAAAATGGGTCCCTACTAGTAGAACTTTAAGACGGGTTGGCATGAGGAGTTGATGGCTGTTGAGTCTGGAAGTGGGTCATGTGAGCATGTTGTTACTGAAGTTGTTGACGTTGCAAAAGAAAGTTGCATATTTCACAATTTTTGGGGAGAGTAGAAGACACTCCTCAGTCCGTTGTTGAAAGTGACAAGAAAGCTGATGGTGAGTGTCAACCTCCTGTAGTAACTAGTCTCTTGGTTGAGGATCCTTCGCATTATAAGTCCAAAAACATAGCGAAAGATAATGTTAGTGTTAAGTTGAATTTGGGGCTTCAAGTAGGTGATAAAATAGATGAAAATGCTGATGGAATTCCTGAGCAAACTGCAGAACATTCACCATCTTTGAATATTGCATTACATAGCCCTATATCTGAAAGAACTGAGGATCAAACTACACTCCCTGATCTGGAATTGGAGACTACTGGGGCTAGGTTAACTACTGATGTGCGACCTGAACTAGAACAATGTGTGACTGAATTTGCTGGAGCTGAGGATGAGGCCTCTGAAAATGAACTTATTACCCAACTGCCCAAGGAGGTAGTTTAGATGCAGAACATTAATCCTAGAAGAAAATTTGTGCAGAAGAAGAAAACAAAAAATAAAGGGGACTCCCCAAACCATGACAGTCCTAGTCTGGAATTCTATAGGTCTAAATGACCCTCTTAAAAAGTCCCTTGTGAAGGATATGGTGAGGGAGAAAAAGCCTTGCATTATTGGATGATAGAGTTGGATTGCCAATCATGTACAGCAGGCGCAAGAAGAAGCTGGTGAACCTTGACATGTGAGTTTGTTACAAAAGGGAGACAGGTGTCAGCTAATAATCGGGAAAGGAAAAGATATAAAAGAACGGGAATGGCATGTAGGAAGGGGGGAATTGAACACTGGAGTGAGAGTAGAGCTAGGGAGGTAGCAGCCCCTCATATAGGCTTGCTTTTCTTTCTTTTGTAACCGAATCGATACTTTACAAAATACTAACACACATTATTGAATTAAGGAGTCAATTTTGATTAATTCTATTCATTTTCTTCCATTAATTCATCCATTTCCAATTGAGTTCTATCAATTGGTATCAGAGCACGGTCTTGGAACCAATAGTTTAAATTCGTTTTGATAGTTGATGATATTAACTCGAAGGATGGAGAAAATCGAATTGATTGAGAGGAGTGTAGCGAACCTGGCTGAGATGATGGAGAGAAACGATGAGAAAAAGCGGCGGTTGGAAGAAACATTGTTAGAAATGATTCAACACATCAAAGGAAAAGGAGCGGAGTCATCAAAGGGGAAATCGGTAGTAGAGACTGCTGATGAAACAGAGGGAAACGGTGTTGGCGAGTCGGAAGAAACAAAACAGGGGAGTAATAATAAAACAGAGGGAGTTAGGAGGTTTGAAGTTAGAGAGGAAGGGAGAGCTTATGAGGAGAGGGGCAGAAGATTTGAGATCCCGATTTTTAGTGGAGAAGACGCTTATGGATGGTTGAATCGAATAGAAAGATATTTTCAATTTAATGGAGTAGTAGACAGGGATAAACGAGATGCAGTGGTAGTAGCAATGGATGGCAAAGCTTTGGTGTGGTTTAATTGGTGGGAAGCAAGATATCCAGGAGCTGATTGGAGAGAGTTTAAGTCAATTGTGATTAAGCGATTTTAATCGACGCTGGCCAAAAACCCCTATGAACTTTTATTTGGGTTGCAACAAACCTCGACAGTGATAGAATATCGTGAAAATTTTGAATTACTGATGGGGCCCCTGCGGCACATCGATGAAGAAATTCTCACTGGATTATTTCTTAACGGATTAAAAAATGAAATCTGAGCTGAACTCAAGTTGCATGATGTTAGGTCTCTGTGTGAGGTAATGAACAAGGCGTTACTGGTGGAGGAAAGAAATCTCATCGTGAAACAAGGCAATGTGAGCTCAATGCAGAGAAATGCATTCAATAAGCCGACCCAGTTTAACAACTCTACCACCGTGGAATATCGACCCAAACCCCCAATTTCAAATGAATCAAAGGGAGGTGCAGTGATTCAAAACACTACAACACCACCTAGAGAAGGAACGGGAGGGGCTTGACGACGCAATTTCCGACAACTCCCACCGGAAATGATTAAAGAGAGGTACGAAAAAGGGTTATGTTTTTATTGTGAATAACGTTTCAATCCGGGTCATGTATGCAAAAATAAACACTTTCGAGTCTATATCGTTGAGGAAGAAGGTGAGAGTGAGGCACCTAAGGAAGTATTCATGGATGCTGAGAGTGACGATAATGAGTTTAAACAATTACAATTGAACATGATGAGTGTAATGGGGTTGACAATGAAGCGATCATTTAAAGTTTAGGGTGATTTGAACGGAAGAAAAGTTGTAGTATTGGTAGATTGTGGGGCTTCTAATAACTTCATCTCCAAGTCATTGGTGGAAGAAATGTCTCTACATGTGCTGGACACCTTCGACTTCTTAGTGCAGGTTACAGATGGATATAAAGTTAGGGGTAAGGGTGTTTGTGAGAAATTGAAATTAGAGTCGCAAGGGGTCTATATTAGAGGAGATTTCTTTCTGTTTGAATTAGGAGGAGTGGATGTTGTGATGGGATTGGATTGGCTAGAGGAATTGGGTGATATACGAGCCAACTTTAAAGAATTGACGTTAAGATGGACGGAAGGAGACAAGCAGTTAAGTCTCAGAGGAGAGCCTGCATTGATGAAGTCAGTAGCTACGCTCAAATCATTATACAAAGCTATGAAAGGAGGAGAAGCATATCTAGTTAGTGTTACCAAGACAGAAGCACACGAGACAACAAAGGAAGGGATATCAGAGATAAAAGGGTTATTGATCGAATTTAAAGATGTATTATCACCACTTATAGGGCTGCCTCCCCAGAGAAGTCACGACCACGCAATCACGTTGAAGCAAGGAGCGGATATACCAGCAGTGAGACCTTATAGATGTCCCCATTATCAAAAGAATGAAATAGAAAAGATAGTGGGGGAATTGCTTGCTGCAGGGGTTATTCGACCCAGCGTGAGCCCCTTTTCCAGTCCAGTGATATTGGTGAGAAAAAAAGATGGAGGATGGAAATTTGTGTGGATTTTAGAGCATTGAACAAAGTGACAGTAGCGGATAAATTTCCGATACCAACAATTGATGAACTATTGGATGAATTAGGAGGGGCCAAAGTGTTCTCAAAGCTGGACTTTAAGAGTGGTTATCATCAAATCAGAGTCCGAAAGGAGGACATACACAAAATAGCCTTTCAAACACACGAAGGTCATTATGAGTGGCTGGTGATGCGTTTGGTTTAACCAATTCTCCTTCCTCCTTCCTCCTTCCAATCGTTGATGAATGAGGTATTTCGTCCCCACTTACACAAGTTTGTACTAGTGTTCTTTGATGATATTCTTATATACAGTAGGAATTTCAAGCAACATTTGAAAGAGTTGAGAGCTGTCTTGCTAATACTTCGGAGCCATAAGTTGTATGTAAACGAGAAGAAATGCGACTTTGGCAAAGAAAAATTAGAATATTTGGGGCATGTAATTTCAGGAAGGGGTGTAGAAGCAGATCCATCTAAAATTGAAGAGGTAGCGAATTGGCCAGTACTGAAAAATGTGAAAGTTGTCAGGAGGTTCTTGGGGTTCATTGGATATTACAGACGATTTGTTCGGGACTATGGCAAAATAGCCAAACCTCTCACATAGTTGCTTAAAAAAGAGGGGTATCAATGGAATCTTGAGACACAAAAAGCCTTTGAGGCACTTAATCAGCAATGGTGAATCTTGCTACTTTAGCCTTTCCTGATTTTTCTAAACCATTTATTATAGAGACTGATGCATTAGGAAAGGGATTAGGAGCAGTGCTCATGCTGGAAGGGAAACTTTTAGCTTATCTTAGCTGGGCATTACCTCCGCAAGCGCTCTCCAAATTGGTTTACAAAAAGTAGTTAATGGCAGTAGTGTTTGCGGTTCAGAAATGGAGACACTACTTGTTGGGATAATGTTTCATCATCCGAACTTATCAAAGGAGCCTGAAATACTTGACAGAGCAGAGATTGCTGGGAGAACAGCAACAAAAATGGACATTGAAGCTGTTGGGATATGATTTTGAGGTGCAGTACAAACTGGGGAAGGAAAACCAAGCGGCTGACGCATTATCTCGTAAAATGGATTATGCTGCTCTATCTACTGTGAAAACGGTGGACTCTGATAAGATGATAGAAGAAATTCAAGCTGATTCAAAGCTTAGCACCATCATGCAAGACCTGTTGAGTGGAAGCAAAGAACACTTGGGTTCTCTACTAAGGGTGGCAGATTGTATTATAAGAATAGGGTAGTTCTACCCAAAACATCGAGTAAGATATAGACTATTATGAAAGAGTTGCATGACTCACCAACGGGACGACATTTGGGGTTCCTACGCACTTACAAGAGAGTGCTGGGACTAGTTTTTGGGAAGGAATGAGGAATGACATTAAGAAGTATGTGGAGGCTTGTGAAGTGTGCCGACGAAACAAATACCAGGTACTATCTCTGGCAGGCCTACTACAACCTCTACCTATTCCAACAAAAATGTGGGAAGATATATTCATGGATTTCATAGGAGGACTACTAAGAGCAAAGGAATGGATATCATCGTGGTAGTAATAGACAGGCTTACAAAATATGCCCATTTTTTGCCATTAGCCCATCCTTTTTCTGCTTCCGACGTAGCAGCACTATTTATTAGAGAAATTATGAAGCTACATGCGTTCCCTGCCTCGATAGTGTCAGATAGAGATAGGGTATTTATGAGCAAATTCTGGTCGGAGCTGTTTAAGCAAGCAGGCACTCAGTTGAAGTTTAGCTTAGCCTATCACCCTCAAACAAACGGATAGATGGAAGTTTTCATTAGGTGTTTGAAAACATATCTCCGATGTTTTATAGGAAGTAAGCCTAAGCAATGGGCAAAATAGTTGTGTTGGGCAGAATTCTGGTTCAACACCAATTATAATAGTTCTACAAAACTTCTCCCTTCTTCGCCTTATATATCCAGTCCCCACCTACCCTTATGCAGGAGAGCTGTCAGCAGTGGAAGAAGTGGATAGACTTCTAACGGAACGGAATGTAGTCATAAATGAATTGCGAGAGAATCTATTGAAGGCACGGAACTGAATTAAAACACAGGCAGATAAGAAACGAAGAGAAGTGAGAATATATGGTGGGAAAAAAAGGTGTACTTGAAAGTCCAACCATACAAACTCAGGTCGTTGGCGAGAAAGCTGAATGAGAAACTTAGCCCCCGATACTATGGTCTCTTTTCGATTGTTGAAAGGATTGGAGCGCTTATCGATTGGAGTTACCAGAGTATAGCAGGGTTCATTCTGTGTTTCATATGTCATTGCTTAAGAAGGCTGCCCCTAATCCTGTGCAGATACAGCCCTTATCAAAACAGTTGATAGATTAGTGGGAGCTGGATTTGCAACCGGAAATGGTTTTGGGGATCAAAAAAGATATGAATGGGAACGATGAGGTGGTGATTCAATGGCAAGATCTACCTACATTTGAGAATTCATGGGAATCATATGTTGCAATTGAAGAGCATTTTTCGACCTTCCACCTTGAGGAAAAGGTGCGAGCTTTGGAGGGGAGTATTTGTAACACCCCACTCCCGCCGAACCCGAACCCGATATCGACAGTGATACCCGGATCCGTGCCCCGCGAGCGTGGCATGTCACATCACTTAACAAAACTCAGTACACTTTTTTTTGAAACTTTTTCAAGAACACTTTACACTTATCAATTATGTGTGTCCACTTTTTCTTTTCAAAACACTTTG
>JAOTAY010000189.1:2680432-2690927 GCA_025629805.1 Erythroxylum baracoense | reverse complement strand
AACCAAACAGCTCACTGTCTCCAATTTCTGTTCTGTTCCGTCTCCAAATTTTTGTCTCGTTCCGTCTCTGCATATTGAAGACAGTAACCAAACAGACTGTTAAGGATTTCAATTGCTCACTAAACTCAACGGAGATTGAAGGAGGACGAGCGCTCAATCTAGGATTAACCAGAGAACTTTCTAGCTTCTTATTGAACATGGACTTGGTTAATCTTAATTTTACAGGTAGATTGCTCACCTGATCCTTTTCGGTTCTTTATTGGTATTATACAGATGGATGATTTTTTATAATTAGTCCATAAATGTTGGAATTATGAGGTTGAGGGTGTTAAATCCTATCAACCGATGAAAAAATTAAGAATGGTGAAAGCTGCTATAAAAAGTTTAATGCTCAGGAGAAATCAAAATCTAAGCACCATCGAAGATAGATTGATTCAATCACAAAAAAATGCTATAATTCTCCTCATAATACTGAATATAGACGGATTGAAAAACAAATTAAGACTACAAGAGTTTCAGAACGCTTTTAGTCTTCATAACTCTATCCTCAAACAAAAGGTCAGGATTCATTGGTTGAAAGAAGGCGACTCCAACACGAAATTCTTCCATTCTTCTTTATTAGCTAGGAAGAATATCAATAAAATTTCAGCACTTCAAGATAGGGATGAAAATGAGTATACTGATTTACATAGCTTATAATACTTTATACAGCTAATGGGTACTGTTGATACAACTGAGCCTAGTCCCAATGTTTTGCGGCTCTTTAATTGTACTTTTGATCAAGATATCAAAGAATATATGGTCACTCCATTCACTGTACATGACATTAAGAGAGTATTATTTAGCCTCCATCCTTCGAAAATGATCGAACTTGGACTTGTTTGCAAAGCCTAAATAAGCACTGTGGAGCATCATGATTCATGATTGGCAAACAGGGCATTTGATCATTCCTCTGTCATTACACTCTGAGCAGTTCTTTCCATATTTGCAATATGGACAGCTGACGATGGAAACTTCTCCACAAACATCACAGTACGATGGACGATTTCGAACTGGAAATCCTTCAACAAGGCTCCGCAACTTTCCATTCTCGTTCATTTCCCTGATCACATCAACACCCCCAATGTACTTTCCATTGATGAACATTTGTGGCAAACAAAAGTTTTTCTTAAGCACATTCTTCAACTCTTTCATGTACTCAGGCACTGCATTAGTGTTTCTTTCGTCGACAAGGACTCGTAATGCCCTGACTATCATCCTAACTTCATGACAGTTGTCATAAGTTGTTCTAATTACCTGTGAACTTGTGAAGTACAAGACAATTCTACCTTCTGTTCCTGACAAAAAAAAGGAACTAGATGGCTCCCTTGCACCAGGCAAATATAACTCTCCAGTTGTAGGATAAGGTATATTTTGGACAGAACCTGATGGTGTTCTCGTAATTTTGGACCCCTTATTTTGTTGATATGTCCAATCCTGACGGTAAATGGAACATGTTTGAGGATTGCATTCTAAGGAAAGTGATGATGACGATGGTTGAGCTTGAAGCTTGAGCATGTTCAGGAGTGAATCTAGAGTCTCGATACATATGCCTTGAGATGATGATGAAGATAGAGTCCATATTTTACCTTTGTCTTGAAGCTCTAAAGTTTGTATCAACTTAATAGAGTTGGAGGAGTCATTGACTTTATTTTCCATTGATGGTCGTCCCAAGGCTTTCAGTACATCATTTACAATGTCAACCAGAACGTCATACTCGGGGCTGCCAAGCACAAGTAAGATTGGAATTAGGGATAAAAATAAGTCAGATAGAATCTCCGCTTATTTAGGAACAATATCTCTATTTGTTAGAATTAAAATTACGTATTATTGAATCTCTTCAAATCTCGAGCATTAGTGAGATTCTTATTAAGTAGTAGTATTGATGTTTGGTATTGATGTTGTTGCTATAATACACAAGATGAAATTTGAATCTTGTATCAACTTGAAAATGATTTAAGTTTCAAAGAATTAAATCTGTCACAAAAGAAAAAAGATAATAACTTAAATTTGAAATGAAGTCAAGCCAAGAAAATTTAAAAGATGAGTTTGAAGTCGGTTAAAAAAATTATTTGTTAAGGCTAATTGTACCAAGTTTAAAATATAAAGTAAAACAAATATTACTACTTATAAAAAAATGAGTGAAAATATATTTTATATAAAATTAAACATAATTTTTTTATTTGAAGTCACTTACATTGTTATAGTTATTAATTTATTTAGATTATTTGATGAGATAATATAACAATGATACGTATTTCATACCGTACTGATAAATGATATGACCTTATTTTGTACCGTACTATAAATGGTAAGAAACGTTGTTCATAGCTTTGTTTAAATATAATCAATATAATTCGGCTTATAGATAAATAAGAACAAATATAATATTTTGGTTCACTATATTTGAGCTATTCAATATAAAAGTTTAAACGCTTTAACAAAATTCAATAAATAATTCAAATATCAAATACTAACCAAAATAAATAAATTTATAAATACAATCACAAAGTATGAAAGAATATAATGATGTAATTTAACTTTATTTAATAAGATTTTTATATCATTTCAATAAAATATTGAAATGATCTTTTTCTCACATTAATTTTGGTTATCATTTATATATCAAATATTTGAAAATTAATATTAATGAAAATAAATAAATTATTGTTATTTAAATTTTTATTATTATGATTTTTTAGACAAAATTGATGTAAAATTATAAAGTATACAGTATAATATACTAATAAATTATTTTGTAATTTTCAAAAAATTCAGAGTCTATTTAATAAACTTTAAAATTGCCCTAAATATTATAGTAATTGATATCGGTATAGTACCGTACTAAAATTTAATTCAGTAATATGACTGGTACGATATCCATAACATTGAGTTGAATTATCTCATAAAAAGCATTGCAAGTTAATCACTATGTTAGTAGTTCTATTATTCTAATTTAGGCATGTCAAAAGTGGCTCGGCCAGTTCGGCCCAGCCTACATTGACTGGGCCACCAGGGGGCCACGGTTCACGGGCCACGAGCTGTAGGTTATTTTCAAAACAACGCTTTTTTTTCAAAAACGACGTCGTTTTTGACATCTTTTATTTAAAGAAATATACGAGCTCGGCCCGCCTATGACCCGATGGGTCTATGGGCGGGCCACGGGCCGGTCAGCCCGTGGGTGGGTCGGGCTGCGGGCCAGCTCATACCGGCCCACCGGATCACAGGCCAGCTCATGGTAGAAAAAAAAAGTTAAAAACGAAAATAGAAAATCAAAAACAGAAACAGAACAAATAAAATTTTCTGCTGAATTCAAAACAAAAGCCTAAAAGTCAATCGAAGCCTCCAAAATATTTTATAAAAAAAACATTGAAGCTAAAACAATATGTATATCATCTTATTTTGGTATTCCGTCTGCTCTTGAATCAAGTTCAGTTTGATTTGTTTTGCGATGAATCAGGAAAAATCAACGTAGGAGGAGGAGTTCTAAAGCAGGATATTACCTCTTTTCTTTTACAATTCTCCCTGAGATATTGCTTGCCTTGTTCATGGCAGCCTTCCATATTGGAACTTTTCTGCGATTGTCAAGATATTCTGAATTTTCATGATCAGCAAATGCTTTAGCAAAACTCCGTCTTTGGGATTTCACATCAGCTGTAGCTACGTGATAGAACACAGGTATCACTATTAGTCTAATTCTGGGATTTTCTCTGCATTCCATGATCTTGACAAGCTCATTTAAACAGTACCTTGAAGTGGCATAGTTTTCTGAAAAAATAGTAATTGCCAACTTCGAGTTTTCGATTGCGGACATCAGTGCAGGGTTGATTTCGTCTCCCCTCTTGATCTTGTCATCCACGAATATTTCCAGCGATGCTTGATTAAGAGCTGCAACGAGATGGCTAAGGAAATTGTAGCGAACATCTTCGCCTCTGAAACTGAGGAAAACGTCAAACTTCTGTTGCATATTGCTGGTGACAAAGTTGAGCACAAGAAGATTAAAATGCGAAGGGAAAACGGGGATGGAAGAGCGAAGAAATAAAATTATTTTATAAACAGATTCTTAAAAGAATGGAAACTGGACGGTTAAATAATTTGAATGTGAACAACCGTAAATATGCGATCTTCTTCTTCTAGATGATGGATATGATAAGCCGCTTGCCACAAGAAGTGACAACATAGTGTTAACACTTACGGTGTGCCAAAAAAAATCCAATTTAGCTTATTAATAACCAAATTTAATTATTTTCTTAATATCTTAAAAGATGTTTAAAGCACTTATAAATCAATGAAATATACAAATCATTTTGTTATTAATGATTTTATATAGCTTGTGTCCAATAATAAAAGGAATCGGTCCAAAGTCTATTTTTTAAAACTTGTTAGATATTATGAAATATACAAATCATTTTATTATTAATGATTTAATAAATATAAAATAATATTTTATCTTTACTACTTTTTATTTCTTATTTATTACATACTAATTTTATAAAAGTATAATTTTTAAGGCTTTTGAAACTTTTTTTTATAGAAAAATATCTTTTAATTCTTTTGGCAAGCACGTTGCGTGTTATTGGTGACAAAGTCAAGAACAAGGAGTGGAAATTGCCAAGAAGGAAAACTGGAGATGGAAGAGTCGAGAAATGTCGGTCAGAGTCTCACAGAACAATCTCTGGATTTTACATATCTGAGCTTTGAGATGGGGTCAACTTGGAGGCTAAACCATTGGTCCAAGCTGCTCGACTCTTTCTTTGTTCTTGTCAACTTGGAGAAATGTTACTCCAGAATTTAACAGGAATTTAAAGAAATTCGATATTGTTTATATATATATATATATAGATATATAGATATTACCTTTTCACTTTAGGTACTAACATGATCAGTTGATCTTGTACTTTTACATGCTTTATAATGGATCTCGCTTTGTAATTGTAAAAAGTATCAATTCATTATATACAACTACTGTTGATATTGACTTTGAGGATCGTTGACGAATATTTAACCTTTTTAGAGATTCTATATAAAAAAGTGAGTTAAATATATAAATAGGGAAAGTTGTATGCCATGAAAGATTAATACAACCCATATTTCATAATTCTCTGGCTCCAACATCTGGCTAAGGATAACTTTGACCAAACTTTCAAACTATGTGAATATTCATTAAGTCCAAATTATGCCTAACTTTTCTATGGCAATCACTTTGTCAACATATCTATTGGATTTTAAATTATGACTATATTTTATATGAAAATGATAGTGGAATTTTAGAGAAAATTTCAAAAGAGAAAGAATAGAGTTCAGAGAGATAAGATTTGTTAGATAATTCTTACTAATTTCTCATTAAAACTATCTGAATTTATACAATGAAATAATTCTTAACTTGTGGCTCACCGCTTTACAACACATGGAAGTTGAAAATGTGCCATAATTGAAAATGAAGTGGATATATCCACCCAAACAACTTGGAAACAAAATACATAGAGAATTGAGATAATATAGGAGTCAATCGCATGTCTAGTTTGACCAGCCAACTTGTTCAGCAAGGTTCCAAAATTTACTCCCATTAGTGCTAAAAATTAGTAACAAATAAAAACTAGTAACTGATAAGTGAGACTCGATCAACTCACATCCTCTAGTATCATATCAGAAAAACACCTTATTCTCAATAACATCTTGAGCAAAGTTCAACCTAACATTAATATACTTTAATCTCTCGTGATAAACAACATCTTTAACTATCTAAGTAAATAATAGAGTTCTAAACATATCACGGTAAATAATAGAGTTCTAAACATACACACCCAAACTATCAACAAAACTATACAACTATATATACTTTCTTTAGCTTCTTTTGTCAACAACATGTATTCCAATCCTATTATAGACAAAGTAACCATCTACTGAATTGTTGCTTTCTCCTTTAATGCACATCGAGATAGAGTAAATATATAATATGTCAATGATCTTCTTCTCAAAAGATTTCTACCATAATCAAAATTTGTATATCCAGTGATACCACCCTTTGAATCACTAGAACCGTAAGCCAAGCAAATAATATTACTTGTAACTCTCCCATAATCCACTTAATAACTTTGTAATGAGATTTCTTAGCATTATTCATAAACGCTTACCATGCGCTAGACTTGGTGTTATGTATACCATGCATACATTAAACTCCTCATTCCACTTGGGTAAGGAACTGTAATCCTTCTTGGTGCCTAAACTAAGTATTACATCAATATCGTGTTTAAAATGTGCTACTAAAGGAGTATTGCATCAATAAAGTTTTTCTTCTTTAATTTTTCATTCTTGTTACATGTTTCCATCGATTTTGTACACATTAACTCATAAGCTTTGCAAATATAGCATGCCAGACTCTCTTATCACTCTAAATCTCTATCTCTTGATTTTCTAGACTGCACCCAAGATCTTTCGTATCAGTAAGTTTTTTAAATTGTTAGTTTTGACCTTATTGTTGGCTGCAATTAATATGTCATTAATATATATCAACAAATAAATTGATGAACCATTTGACATCTTGCTAGAGTAAACACAATTAACAATAAAATTATGAGGCAGTACGATCACATTAATCCGTTTATATCATTGCCCCAATGACTATTTTAATCCACATAAGAGTTTCTTGAGCAAACGTACATGGTCTTCCTTCTCAAAGTCAAGAAATCCCTTTAACTGAAACATATAAATTGTTTTAACTTTTAACTAATGTTTTAAAAAACCAATATGGAGCGGCTGATTCGACCAGATTAAGCATGAACCGGACTGATTTTTAGACCAATTTTTACTTTTAACCTCTGTAAATGAAAATCGGCTCATTAAATAATAAACTGGTTGATTTCTTCTGAACTATAAAGAATTCTTCTTCTTCTCTTCCGATGCCCAAGCCAGCCAATTCACAAAGATTCATAACCCAGAAAGCAAAAACGTAAATTGAGGACTAAGAACTAAGAAACAGAAAGCGGCCAGAGAATAAACACACAGGAACTTGCCCCGAACCCTCCAAAGTCTTGAATGTTCTCGTCTTAAATTGACTCCCAGAAGCCAGTCCTTATAGCGAAAGTTGTGAAATTTAGTGGAAGAGAAAGACGAAGAAGTTGAAAGTTATGGCTTGTAGACGGAGGTAAAAGAAATTGAAGAAACGTACAAAACTTGAGAAGGTTTGAAAACGGATAAATGAAAGTTTCAAACTGGAAAGAGAGATGTCGTGGAAACGGAAAAGAGAGTCTTTCTCTTTCCATGTACGACTTCTCGTACGTCTGACAATGACCTAATGGATAATGGCATTGGTCTATATTAACTCACAATTACTTAACTGACCTTACTTCCATCATATATGTTTGCATCGTAACGTTATTTTTATTTCATTTTCATTTTCATTTCCAAATATTAATGTTAGTATTTATAATTTTGTTAAATCTACAATTTGGAATACATATTTCTTTTTTATAACTATATATTTATTGAATAAATATTCGAGATTGAGTAATAATGTGAGAGTACATAGATAATTTAATTTTGAGATTTTTGTAATTGAATAATTAAATTAAATTTATTATATAAGAATAGATATTAGTATATTTTTATTTTAATAAATGCATGTAAGTATGAACTTTCGATTCTTCCTTGAGATTTCTCTTTTGGCAAATCTAGCATCATCATTTTTCTCATCATTCAACTTAAAACATTCACTTTTATAACCAACACCTTAAAAGTCTCCTTTAATCTTATAAATTTTCAGTAATTGTTCTAGCTTTTCAATGCCTCTATTTAACACTCTTATTCCTTTTTCTGTACTTCAACTTTGTTTCATCAATCTCATCTATTGTAGATAACAATTTCTTATCTAAATCTTGAATAATGTTCTTCATGGTAGAGTTTTCATTCTTTAGTTTCTCATTCTTCTTACATGTTTCCACCGATTTTGTATACATTAACTCATAAGCTTTGCAAATACAGCATGCCGACTCTCTTATCACTCTAAATCTCCATCTCTTGATTTTCTTGACTGCACCCAAGATCTTTCATATCAATAAGTTTTTTAAATTGTTAGTTTTGACCTTATTGTTAGCTGCAATTAATATGTCATTAATATATATCAACAAATAAATTGATGAACAATCTGACATCCTGCTAGAGTAAGCACAATTATCAATTGAATATAAACAAAATTATAAGGCAGTACGATCACATTAATCTGTTTATTATAAAATTATAAGAAATTATATCGAAATTAATAAAGATAATAATGAAAATAACATACCTTTATCGAAGCTTTAAATTGTAACAAACAAAAATCAAGTCATTCAACCTCTTATGCTCCAATTTATTCCTTTTCTTTGAGTGGATAAATTCAAATGTGCTCTAGTTTCATTCACATCTTATTGCACTCACACATTGACTTAAAATCTGAATCGCAAACCTTTTCAATTTTGGAACACCATTTCCGAATTGATCCCACCAAGAAACTGTAAGTTATAAAATAACAAAAGTAGTATTATAAATAAAATAAAGTGATAATTAATTTTCAACAAATAAGAAAAAGGAAATAACTAATACCTGGAGAGAGTTTTCCTCTTTGTCAAATAGCAATCGGAATTCCAAAATCCCCATAAGACAACTTGTAAAGCTCTATTTGTGAGCTTAAAAGATCTTACATCACGTCAATGCTACCAATTGTTGTAATTGTTAAAAGCATTCCTCTATTAACTTCAGTTTGCTTTGTAAAATCTAGTCTAAAATACACACTAGGATTCAAAAATGCCTTAACTGCAAACAATGGAGAAGCAAGTTGTCTTTCCCTTCTCTCATCAATGATTGAAAGATACGGTATGTATAAAGAAGACATATTTTTCAGATTGGCCTTGATTGCTTCCGTCACTCTCTTTATGACATAAAAAATATAACTCATTGTTGGCTTTTCTTCACTATCAGCCAAGCGAAGCACCCTCACCAAAGGCTCACAAACTCGAATAAAAAATTGACATTGAGACCAAAATTCTCTATCTTCTGGTATAATATTACAAACCCCCACTCCAACATTAGACCTAGCATGTTGAGATGCAATCCGCTTATCACTTGTAAACATTTGTATTAACTCCTTCATCGAAACAAAAGACTGAAGTGATAAGAAATTTGTGACAAATCTTGTCACAACAGGACGACACAAATTCCTACCATTGGTAAATTCCTTTCTCATCAAATTCAATACCTATGTATGATTATAAATGAACTTTGTCACCTTTTTAGCTTTCTGCATAGTCTCATCAATTACAGGAAAATACCTTGGATCTCCTATATTCTTCAGCATTAGGTCAATGCAATGTACAACACAAGGAGTCCAAAAAAATGAAATATACGTATTCTGTAACCTTTTTGCTGCCGCTTTATAAGTGGAATCATTTTTAGTAATAAACTGAACAATGTTTTCCGGCCCTACTTCATTCACAACTTCATCAAATATCCTAAACAAAGTTTCAGTATTTCTAATAAGGCCAGATGCATCAATAGATTTCAAAAACATTGAACCATTTGAAGAATAAACTAAAAAATTTATAATAGGCTCTTATCTCCTATTTGTCCAACCATCACACATAATTGAGCATCCATAAATACCCCAATTCACTCTTCTTTCAGCTAAATAACTTCTAATTTCATAAACAACACAACTTAAAAGTTTACCTCTTAAGTCATCAATGGAAGGACCTTTGTATCTTGGACCATAAGAGGCTATTACATCCATCATTCTGAGAAGCATTGAATGACGAACCTGTATCATACCACCTCTAGCTACTGCCATATCGAAATTGTGAGCCGCATCTCTTGATTGCATTGCACTACGAATTGAAGGTCGGGTTTTAGGAGTTGTTCGTGGTGCAAAGAAACTAGTCACCTGCCTTCTTCTCTTCCTCACATCAGATTCTTCTTGAGCCTGAGATGGAACACTACCACTACCACTACCACCACTACCACTACCACTACCATTTCCACCTTCAACATTTCTAAAATCACCATGGAAACTAGAAAACGAACTTCCACTACCAATTTTAAAATTCAATCTTTCCCTTCTATCTCTCTCATATTGATATTCATCAAGCAATGTTTTCATCTACCACTTCACATCATGACTTACTTTTTTACAGGATTTCACATCTCCTTTAACCCCAGTTAAATGTTTTTTTAATTAGGTCATTCCTCCACCTTTCAAATGCTTGTTACAAAACAAGCAAATGGTATGGTTTCTCATATCGAAAACCAATGTAGCATGAGTCCAAGCTAGATTGTTGAGTCTTTCTAAAGTGGGTTGATCAGGAGTACTTGAACTTTCTTCCATTTATCTATACACATAAAAATAAATGACACATAATTTCAGTACACAATATGCATATCCATCTTATATAATATAACTCATTTTGTATGATTACATTACACACAA
>JAOTAY010000189.1:2660006-2680332 GCA_025629805.1 Erythroxylum baracoense | reverse complement strand
AGTAAAAGCTCACATTTAAGCACAATAAATCACCAAATAAGCATAGAATTAGGAACTAAAACATGCTAGATTTACACGCTATCAAGGGGTTTCTTCTTGTACAACTTGCTTTGTCACACTTCCTTTAGTCGTTGGTCATCTTACTAACCAAACAGGTTCTTCGTCTGAACCATTTTTATTTATTATCTAGTGCACTTTAGGCACTTTCTTATCTTTGGGACCAGGTTTAGGAGTAGTGGAAGGAGGTATGGAAGTTTTGGAAGATGGAGTAGGTATAGGTAGAGAAATAATAGGTATGTGAAATTAGGCCTGGAAAAATTTCGTCTGAACCGATAATCCGACCCTGTCCAATCCAAAAAAAATCAAATACAGGTTAGAATTTTTTTGACCGAATTTAAACCAGGTTGACCAATTTTTGTCCAAATTAAAATCAAAGCTGGATCCGGGTTGACCAAATTGGACAAAATGTCCAAATTTTTAAAATTGGTCAGCACCGAACATTTAAAACCGATTAAAATTGTCCGATCCAAATTTTAAAAAGGCAAAAAAATCATTGTTTCAAAATTTGGCGAAGAAAAAAATTTATGTAATTTTGAATTTTGATTTGAAGTGTGTTTTTTTTCTTTTTTTGCCCTTTTTCTTTATGGCAGTTGGAGAGTACCAAAAATCCTGCTTTGCAATTTTTTTTTTTTTTACAATTCAAAGTGCGGTCCCAACTCCCCACTCAGCATACGCTCTACATTTAGGAGTTCCCATATAAGAACCCAAAAAAGCCCTAATCTACATTTTCTTGCTAGTCATCAGTCGTTCTTGCCTCTCTGTATTTCACTTTACTCTCTCCTAATGCTCTCTTTTTCTTCATTCTTGTGGTTTTCTTCTTAGCCTCTTAGGTTTTCCATTTTAATTTTCATTTTTAAGAGATAACACACTGAAAAATGGCTAGTAGTGAAGGAAGAGAGAACAAAATCAACATTTCCGATTCAGAAGTGGTAAATTCTTCTCCTCCTTTTCCCCTTCTTTCTCATGGTAATGTTAGATCGTTTGTTTTTTTTGTATTTGTTATGTTTTGTTTTTTTCGGTTTCTATTTTTGATTTAAATATTTATTTTGGATAATTATATTGTTGTATTTTTTCCCTATGCTAATGTTAGATCTAGGCCAAACAAAAATTATAGTTCTGATGGAAACTATATTCCAACAATCCGAATGACGATCAAAGCGGACCAAAAAAATTGATACTTTGAGCAAGTTTTTTCAAGGTTGGATCTGGTTGCTTAGTTCAAATTTTGTTTCATCTGGTTTTTTTGGGAAAAAAATTCCAGGACTAGTTCTTTTGTTTGTTTTCATGAGATGGTGTAAAGTGAAATTTGATCATTATTAGGAAAAGAGTAATTTGAATCTTGCCATTGTTGTCATTTTGGACCCTCGCTATAAGATGAAGTGTGTAGATTTTACTTATTCTAAGATTTATGGAAAAGATGATGGCGTTTTTAGGGTTAAACAAATTAGGGATGATCTTTACCCAGTGTTTGAGGAGTACAATACAACATTAGGCAATTCCAGATGTCAAAGGGTGGCTTCAGCAAGCCAAGTTGATCATCGAGAACAGTCTAGCTCTTAAGGTATTACTGATCCATACTCTTCTGTAATTGTCATGATATTTTTAGTATATGTTAGTTTAATTATATTTGTACAACTTTTTATTTTATTATTAATATCCACAGGTATTGTTTTGCTTTTTAAAGATTATGATGAATACGAAGGTGATCAAGAGTACTTGGTGGAAAAATCAGAAGTGGATTTGCACTTAGGAGAGCCTCCCATCAATAGGAAACTAGATTTGGACATCATACAATTTTGGAAATCAGTACAATATCGTTTTCCAAAATTGTCTAAGCTTACATGTGATATTTTAAGTATTCCTATAACTTTTGTGGCATCTGAATCAGCCTTTAGTTATGGAGGTAGGGTTTTGAAAATGTCTAGATGTTCATTGTCTCATGAAAGTATTGAGGCAATCATTTGTACTCAAAATTGGATGTTTGGATTAAAAGGTATTTACTATAAAATTCTAAAATCTCATGTCTCTTTTTTATTATTTTGATTATAAAGTATGTCACATGCTCTTTTGAAAATTTTTTTTCAATTAGTTAATTTTTTATTTAGAACAAAGTAATGGTGACATTGAAGGATTGACCAATGAAATGCTAAGCTTGAATATCAACGAGGCTATTTCATATGAATCTAATCAAGTAGTAGTTGGTGAGTGGTAAAGTTTATCATTACTTTATTCTAATTTATTGTATTAAGTTTTGATTGTTATATACATGTTAGTTAACTTGTGTCATCTTTTGTTTTTTTTCCTCAGTTTATGGAGTCTTTGGGATATGAAGAGTTTGATGAAGAAGGATTTGTTATTTCTTGCATGTTTTATTTGGTTTGAATTTGTAGTATGAATAATGTGGTTTACTAGTTTTGGATTTGGTATACTATTTGTGCCTTTGTGGCTTCTTGCTATAATTTTGTTGGAGATTTTGAATTTGGTGGTTGTATTTTTGTTTTTTGAATTTGGTTGTAAACTTACCATTTGTTTGGTTTGAACTTCAACTAGACAACCATAATTTAGTTTAGGATGAAATGTAAAATGATAAACAACTTTACACTATAATACATTATCAACCCTTCATCCAAACAATATTTCACTATATTACATTATCACCTTCCATCCCTCCTAAATAACAATTTTCTAATATTATATTCATTTACATTTCATTCCATTAAAAACATTACGTCCAACCAAACATAGCTTAAGTGATTCTTGAGCGTTGATCTCGTGAGAGGATGAGCAGTCATACAAGCTAATAGAGGAAGTGTGATCATTTGTGTATTTTTTGTCAGACACGTATGGATAGCTGGCAGAACAACGTGTGTTTTAAAAAGCTAAAACGATGCCATGAATAACTTCCTTTTTAAGACACGCGTATTCTACTCTGTCAAATCGAGAGGAGTCTTATAAAATAAGAGGGGCCTTCTAAACTAGAAGGATCCTACCAAACTAAGAGGAGGCTTCTAAAGTATCAGATTAGAAGGAGCTTGCTAATATCTGCAAAGAGAGGTAGCATAGAATAATTATACTAAAATAATATCAGAGAGTCTACACATATCAAGCTTTTTTCTTAACACAAAAAATCTATCTTCAGGCAGAGGCTTAGTAAAGATATCAGCTACTTGATTTTTAGTATTAACATGTAAAAGATCAATGGTTCCTTCTAAAACATGATCTCTAAGAAAATGATGCTTGATTTCTATATGATTAGTCCTAGAATGATGCAAGGATTTTTAAAGAGATATATAGCACTTATATTATCACATAATATAGGGATATGGTTAAAGTTTAGAGAAAAATCCTGGAGTTGATGTTTCATCCATATTATTTAAGCACAACAGCTGGAAATTGCTATATATTTCACTTCATTCTTTGAAAGCACTGTGCAATTTTACTTCTTGCAAGACCAAGAAACTAAACATCATCTAAGAAATTGACAGAGATAACTTGTGCTTTTTCGATTGACTTTGTCACCTGCAGAATCCACATCATAGCCAACCATGTCAAATGAATTAGCTTTTGGATACCATAGTCCAAAATCCATAGTTATGTGAAGATATCGAAAGATCCTTTCGACTGCTTAAAGGTGACTTTCTTTTGGATTTAATTGAAAGCGTGCGCAAAGACACATACTAAGCATAATTTCTGGTTTTGAGCTTGTTAGATATAGTAATGACCCAATCATTCTTCTATATTTTATCTCATCCGTAGCTGTGCTTTCTTCATCCTTATCAAGTTTAGTTCCAATATATAGGAGTACATGTCAATTTGGCATTAAAAAAAAATGATATTTTTTGATGAGTTCCTTTGTGTATTTGTCTTGGCTAATAAAGATTCCTTTTTTATTTGCTTAATTTGCAACTCGAGAAAGAAAGATAGTTCTCCCATCATACTCATTTCAAACTCCCCCTACATTAAAGTTGAGAATTCTTCACAGAAGGATGGATTAGTAGCACCAAATATTATGTCATCAACATATATTTTCACTATGACTAAATCATTTTCCTTTTTCTTAATAAATGAGGTTTTGTCTATCTTTCCTCTTTCTAAGTTATTTTCAAGCAGAAAGTTACTTAGCCTCTTATACGGTGCTCAAGGAGCCTACTTTAGACCACACAAAGCTTTAGTTAACTTCATCATGTAATCAAGATGGTTTTCATCTTCAAAACCCGGAGGTTGCTTAAGAAATACTTCTTCATTAATATATCCATTTAAGAAAGCACTTTTAACATCCATTTGGAAAATTTTAAAATTTCTATAGCATGCAAAGGCCAATAAAATTCTAATTCATTCCAATATAGCAATAGGTGTATAAGTCTCATCAAAATCAATACCTTTCTTTTGATTATAACCTTGAACTAAAAATCTAGCTTTGTTTCTTACTGCCTTACCATTTTTGTCAAGTTTGTTTTCAAACACCCAAATAAGTTCCAATGACTAACTTATTTTATGGACTAGGTACTACATTCCAAAATTTGCTTTTGTTAAACTGATTTGGTTCGTCTTTCATCACTAAAACCTAGTTTTCATCAGTAAGAGCCTCTTCAATTGTCCTTTTTTCTAATTGTGAAATGTGGGGAACAAAATTCTTTTTTAACGATGATCTGGTTCTTAGAATTTCAGAGGGATTTCCTACAATATATTGATGTGTATCAAGACCTCTTTATTCTCTTGGTGTTTTTCATTGCATAGGCTCCTACTGAGATGAAGGAGCTTGCTCTATCCTAGCTTTAGAAGGGCCTTCTTGATCTTGTAATTCTGAAGGTATTATAGTGTACTTTGAGTCTCCAATGTATTTTGGGAACCAAAGGATGCTCTTCGTCATCTAAATCGACTACTTTTGTCGAAGTTAGTGCCTCATCAAATACAACATATATCGTTTCTTCTATCTTCTTTGTTATTTTATTATAGACTCTGAATCATTTACCAGGGATACTGTAGCCTAGAAAAATAACTGCATCTGATCTTGCATCAAACTTTCCAAGGTTGTCTTTTCCATTATTTAGACCGAAGCACTTGCAATCAAATGCTCGAAAGTACATGACATTCAGTTTTCTTCCTTTCCACAACTCATAGGGGTCTTTTTCATAATGGGTCTTATGAGGCACCTGTTAAGTAAGTAATAGGTAGTTGACATGACTTTTGCCTAATAACCATTAAGTAGACCACTTTCGCATAGGATTGTTCTAGCCATATCAACAAGAGTCCTGTTCTTTCTCTTAATAACTCCATTCTGCTGAAAAGTCCTTGGGCATGAAAAGTTGTGAGTTATACCATCTTCGTCAAATAAATCTTCAAATTTTTTGTTATCAAATTCTTGTCCATGATCGCTCTGAATTAATGTAATGCAGTATCCTTTTCAAAACCTCTCAAAGATTTTAAAAGTATCATCCTTATTTGATAGAAAATAAACCCATGTTAATCTAGAATAATCATCTACTATAATAAAGCCATAAAGTTTACCACCAATGCTTTGAGTCCTAGTATGACCAAATAAATCCATCTGTACAAGTTCAAGTGGTTAGTTAGTAGACACAATATTTTTAGGAAGGAAGGTACTTCTAATTTGTTTTCCTTTTAAACAAGCTTCATAAACCTGATTATTCTTAAAATTCAGATCAGGTAGTCCTTTCACTAGCTCATTTTTGGACAATTTTGATAAGACGTTTATGCTAGCGTGTCCAAATCTTCTATGCCAGATAAGTGAATCCTTTCTATTGAGACAAAACACTTGCCATTTTGAGAGGATATATCTTCCAATTGAGCACAATATATGTTCTAATTTCTAGGACCAACAAACATAATATTATTATTAAGATGATCAATTATTTCACAATGTGATGCATAGAAAGTAACTCTATAACCCTTATCACATAATTAACTTACACTCAGCAAATTATGTTTCAATCCATCAATATAAAGAACATTATCGATAGAAGCAGAGTTAGAGTCACCAATTTTACCAATTCTGGTGACTTTTACCTTGTTTTTATTGCTAAAGACAACATTAACTTCATCTTTCCTTTCAATATAGTTGAAACATGATATTTCACCTATCATGTGTCTTGAACAGCCATTATCAACTATCAATTAATTTTCTCACATCTCCATTATCAAGCATATCTACAAAATGTATTATCTTATTTCAGGTACACAAATTTTTTTAGGTCCTTTAGCATTAGTAGTTTGACCTTTCGGTCCCGAAACATACATTTGAGATAGGTTCTTCATTTTCTAAAAGTAACAGGAGTGACTAATATGACCATGTCTACTACAATAATCTTACAAAATTGATGAATGATAGTTACTATAATTTTTGCCATTTATCAAGTTCTTGTTATTTTGGTTATAACTACTGTTGGATTTAATACAGAAATTATGTATGGCCTAATATTGTTGTTTTCATTATATCCTATTTCAGCTTGTCAAAAACACCTTTACCAGTCTCAAGTAATGCATCAAGATTATTTCTTCCATTAACAAAATTAGCAAAATCTTTTTTAAAAGAAACGATTCTTTTAGCAAATTTCTCCTTTTCAATTTTTAGAGTAGTAACTTTTTCTTCTAATTGTTTTACCTTTACATAATTATTTTCAGGCAAAGCATTTTCTAACTAACTTAGCTTTTGTTCCAAAAATTTCTTTTTAGAGACTTTTTGCTTATTATCATTTTCAAGAGACGTAATCTTAGACAGCAAATCTTTATTTTCAGATTCTAATGATTTATTCTTATTCATTAAAGATTCATCATTATTTTTGGACTTCTCAACCTTTTTAAAGTACTGCACTATTAATTTTTTGTACTGATCATATAAATCATGACAAGCATCTCTTAGTTTATCAATTTCAATATCAGAGTTAAAGTAATACACCTCATCGTCTCCTTATTCGACCATAAAGAAAACGTTGTTAACTTCCTCAAGCTCTTCTTTTTCAAAGTTATCAAAATCTTCATCTAACTAAATAGCATTCATAGCATTCTTTTTGGGTTTTCTATTTTCCAATTTGTCCTTTTGAAGAAGAGGACATTCTAGTCTTATGCGTCCAGGCTTCTTGCAGTGATAGCATATGATTTGATTGTTTTGTGTATTGTGATTTTCGCTTTTACCATTTAATGGGAACTTGTTGTTTTCAGTTTTCTTATTTTCTTCTCTTTTCTTCATTAGCTCCTTTTTGTAGAAGTGGGCATATTTTCTGACCATGAAATTGAATTTGTCATCTCTATCTATTTGCAACTTAATGTTGCTTTCATCACCATTTGATGGATTTAATTCATCAACTACTTTTGGTGCCATTCCTCTTCTGTATGAGGATCCTTCATCACGCCTAAGCTCGGTGTCATTGATTATTGAATTTCCTCTTAACCAGTCGAGTGAGATTGTATTGAGATCATTTGTAGTTTCTAGGTTGTAACCTTAGTCTTCATTCCTTTAGAAGTGAATTAGGATCTTTGTTACAAGTTCAACAATGAGATATATTTTACCTAAGTTCTTCAAGGTTGCGATGATGTTGTTAGAGCGTTTGAAGAATTCATCTATTGTTTCTATCTGTTTCATGCAAATAATTTCATATTGATGCACTAAAAAACTTATTTTATGTTTCTTTACCTCGTTCGTTCCTTCAAAAGTGACATAAAGCTTGTGACACATTTATTTTGCTATAGAACAGTAAGATATCTTTTCATACCCTTCTAAAGAAAGTACACATATCAGATGATGTCTTGCTTTGGCATTCAATTGTGCAATTCTTATATCAGCATTAGTCCACATTTCTACGTAGTCAATAGTAGGAGTTGTGGCTCCAGCTTTGATAGCTTTCTAGATTTTGATATCTATAGATTGAAGATAAATGGTCATTCTCTCCTTCCAATAGGAATAGTTGTTTCCATTGAAATAAAGAGTCTTTGAGACGGATTCTCCATCAAGGCTTCTCAAGTTATTTGCCATGATCTATCATGTGCTGTAAAACATAATCAATGTGAAACCTGTCTCTAATACCAAATGATAAAGCAAACACATGCAAGAGGGGGGTGAATTGTGTGTGTTAAAAAATCTACAAGTTACTTTTATTTTGATAGGATCCTGCTAAACGAGATGAGTCTATAGATAGAAAGGTCCTATCAACTTTTAAAAGGATCCTGTTAATGTTGAAAACGTAAGGAGCCCGTTAATTGTTAAAAAATAAAAGGAGCCTGTTAACGCTCAAAATGAAAGGAGCCTGTTAATCATTTAAAAAATGAAAGGTTCCTGTTAATCGTTTAAAAAATGAAAGGAGCCTGTTAATCGAAAGAAACCTCTTGCGAAGTTAAAAGTGAAGGAGCCTCTCGCAAAATGAAAACACAAACATTGTATTGCGAAAATTTAAAAGTTAAGAAGAGAGAAAGAATGACACGGTAGATTTATACTGGTTCGGCTTATAACAAAGCCTACGTCCAGTCCGCAAGTATCCAACTTGAGTATTTCACTATAAAAACTAAATAGTAATTTGAAGAGCCTCTTCAAGCTCATAAGTGTATGTTTTTCAAGGTTCTTCAACCGTCCACACTAGTAGTATTTTGCTAGCTTCTACAAGCTCTCAATAAATGAATATGGATTTTGCTTCACATAAGCTTCAATAATATATCTCTCGACAGAGTATTTTTCACTTTCTAAGGTACAAGGAGTTTCATATGGATATGGCTTTTGATGCTTGTTGAAGTATTTCAATAGTCTGTATCTGTGTCTATATATCGTAAACGCAGTGGCTCTTCCTTAAGTAGACATTCTCTCCAACTAGCTATTTCTTCATTTCGATTCTAAGTTGACTTTGTATCTAACGATTTTTTGATATCATCTCTACTGGAATCTTCAATATTCAAACGTTAAGACAAAAATTTTTGGAGCTAATTGTTCGAAATAGTAAGATCCTTCCAGATGTTAATACGATAAGTTTACTAAAAAGGTTCCTGCAAGAAAGGAAGCAAATTTTCTATGATTTTATTTCCTTTTAAAAAATGTACCGTTATTTCAACAAGGAAATAAATCCAATTTAAATTTTGAAATATTATATGGTTATCTTCAAAATCGTTAAACATAAACCTTGAGCTAACAAAAATAATGGGAAGTTGTCCACCAAAAAAATTTTTATAAACCTTTGATATTGTCACTTGAATATCCCACGCATAGCAGTAGAAAAATCACTAACAAAACAAACGTTTCATCACCAAAATGCTACAAGCAATAGAGTTGCAAAAAAAAGAAAACTGCTAGAGATTTTCGCTCAAAACAACTACGAAGACAACATCGAAAAATCACATAACCCAGGGAAAAATGCAGCTGACAGATGTGGATGGAATCCCGTAAAATCAGCTGCCAAAAGATAACCCAAGATACCCTAAAAATCTAGTTTCCATGTCACAATGTGCTTATTGTTTTTCCACATAAAAACAACAGCAATACAGCCCTAAAAAATTCACGTAACTTAGCAGAAACGCAGCTGTAAATCATCAATCATAATCTCCATAAATTTAGTTACCTTAGATAATCATTATCACCAAAATAGGTTGACAAAGATAGCTACAAGAATCATCAAAAATCTGCACACAGTCTTTATTTAGATATGGTGATTTTATCCCAAATAATAAATCCTATCTTCACTAGGATTTTATCCCTCATGTAATATTATCTTCACTGGGAGAGTCGAATAAAAAGTGTTAAAGCTATTAAATTTCAAGCTTTTCAAATAAGATTATCTTTGATGGAATTATCTAGATCTTGTGATAATGCCAAGTCAAAGAGCGAAGCAGAAAGTTTGGTTAGTGTACTTGAGAGTTTTGAGTTTTTACTTAGTATGGTTATTTGCTATGATATTTTATTCACTATTAACATGGTGAGTAAAAAGTTGCAATCTAAATCTATGTGCATTTATGCTATCATAAAGCAATTAAAAGGTGTGATAGTATTTTTTAAGAAATATAGAGATCAAGGGATTGGCTCTGGTATGAATATAGCCAAAATTCTTGCACATGAGATGAATGTAGAGCCTACATTTCCAACTAGACATTGTATTATTAGGAAAAGACAATTTTATGAAATTGACCACGATAAAGAAATATAATCAACAAAGGATTCTTTTAGAGTTAATTACTTTCTAGTTGTTATGGATATGGCAATTGCTTCGTTGAAGAATATATTTGAACAATTAACGACATTTAATAATATTTTTGGATTCTTATTTGATTTGAAGAAGTTAAGGTCATTAGATGATAACGAATTAAGAGAATGCTGCATTGATTTTACAACAATTTTTCTCATAATAATGTGGATTTAGATAATCTTTTTTCTAAATTAAAAGTGTTGCAAATGACTTTGTCAAATGTGTTAATGCTATTAGTTGAAATTTTAGAATTTTTTAAAGCTTCAGATTGTTATCCAAATGTTTCAATTGCTTATCAAATTCTATTGTCTAAACTTGTGATTGTAGCATCAGCTGAAAGAAGTTTTTCAAAGTTAAAATTATTAAAAACCTACTTAAGGTCATCAATGTCACAAGAAAGGTTGAATGGTTTAGTGATATTATGTATCGAGAATGATATGTTGTATAATATTAATCTTAATAATATTATTAATGATTCTGTATCTAGAAATGCTTGGAGAAACTGTTTTTCATAAATCATGATCATCTGTGTATTTATTAGTGAAATTCTCTTAGTGTTTTGCAGTCTAATATTGTTGTTCGATTGTTGCTATAGCTAATATGTTATTACTGTTACTGTTTTTAGTGATTTTATTGTTACTGACATTTGCAAGATATTATTAGCTAATGTTATGATCATTTAATATTTTGTTGAGTATGTAGACTTATAAATTGAGTTACTTGTGTATGGATATTAAATTTTAATAATAAAAACTTGCTTTTAAAGTTTACATGTTTGTATATTGTTGATTTATTGGAATTTTTTTATACTTCGCCTAGGGCCTATAAAACGGTAGGAAGAGCCCTAAAAAGAACTTATTTGGTCTTGTGCTGCACAAATGGTAAGAATACTTCATGGTAGTTAATTCCCTCGTTCTATGAGAAGCCATGTGCCGCTAGTTGTTTCTTCAACCTAGTTGGCTTAACTACAGGTTACCTTCTCTCTTCTTAAATTAAGAATAGTAATTGGCTTGATTTAGGAGGTATTTGGTATACAACTGATAAGATGTTTTTTAGCTTATTGACTAAAAGTAAGCTTTTTGACCATCTTAAAAAGTTATTGATGTGTTCAGTAAATGACTTATTGGTTAGTTTATTTAACCAATAAGTTGATTTCTAAAAGCTCCATAGAGGAGCCTTTTTGATAATCAACCAAAAAGTAATAGGCAAAAAATCAGTTATACCCTCTTTTCATAATTTTTTAATTATGCTAATTATGCTACAGTGATATTATGGATAATTCAAACTAAAAATCATGCGTGTATTCTACAGTGATAAATTTTTTTACAAATGAAGTTTTTTAGTTACAAAACTTGGGAGTTTGGTTTTGCTAATGAAATAAGTTTTATGATTACAAAATAAAAAATATATTATGGTGAAATTTTTTTAAAAAATGTTCAATGTATTTTTATTAGAGTTAAAAACTTAATTTTTGTAAAATTAAATATCTAATCATGGCTTTATAAATTCTTTTTTTTACATCATGCCCTCATAATTCATTTTATATTTAAACAGCTAATACTAAACACCTAATTTTATTAAACATCTTTAATAAACAACTAATGTTATCCGCTGGTTAAATCAGCTAATATAATCAGTTGTTAGCTAACCGCTGATAAAATCAGCTAATAGCTAATGCAATCAACTAATTACCAAACAGGATTATCGTTTAACAAATGGCTTATTAGCCTTTTTTTAGATGATTCAAAGATTTTAGTTGTTTGATATAGAGATGTTTAGTAATCAGCTGATCGGATTGACTGATTGAACCCAATTAGCTAATTTTCAAAAAGCTATTAAGAGTAGCATTTTGGTCTTCAACTTACTAAAATTGTGTTAATGACAATTGTGCCCACTCTTTACTAAGTAATCTGCCATCAATTGCCACGTTGTATTACAGAATTTAAGTTATTGGGTGTGTGCACCTCAAACGTCCTCTTTTTGTTGCAATGTTCAAGCCACTGTCCATAGTGGCTATATATAAACAAATAATAATTTAAAAGAAAAATATTTTAAAAATATAATAGTTTAAATAAAAAATATTACAATATAATTTTTGAATAATATTTACAACTTAATTTTCTTACTCATTTAAAATTAAGAGATGAAATAATTTTAAATTAACCAATTAATAAAAATATATCGATAATAACAAATATTTATATATTTATTTTGTAAAATTAAATATCTAGAATCTAAATTCTTGTGAAAATATTCAAATAAATATTAAGATATAATACTTATGTTATAATTTTTTTTACAGTCATATCATTATAAGTCATTTTACATATAAACAGTTAATAATGAATAGCTAATTTTACCAAACATCTTTAATAAACAGTTATAATATAAGCTAAAAAAACAGCTTATCAGCTATATATCAAACACCTCCCTAATCTGTTTTAAGTCTTGAATAGAGTATCCTAAGACTAGACTAGGGTTTTCCCTTTTGATTGTTGCAAATTACCTGCCTGTATTACTAAGCATTTACACTCAGCGGAGAGCGAGTACGAGATAGTCTGAATAGGAAATTACACAGCAACATCTCAGGGTTGAAAGATTTGAACTGTTATGTCATCTTCTGTACTTAAAGATTCTTACATTGAATTGAAAGTAGAGACCCAGTATGTGCATGAGTGTTGTTTTACACGCTTCACCTAAAGCCACTGCACCTAACATAAGGTTCTTTTCTAATTAATTAATGGGGTAGGGAAGACTAAAATCGACCAGCACGTGGCTTGTAGCACTCAACTTGGGATTGACTAATGCCTGAAAACTTGTAATTTAGTTTCCTAATCATGAAGCAGTAGAAGTTGAAAAGTCTCCACCATTCCTGAATTAGAGAGACTAATACGTTCATGTCAGGAAGTTACGTTTCCAGTTGCTATTGTTTCTTCATTTATGAACCTGACAATAACAAAGGTACGAGTTTCCAGGATGCTGTCATCTATTGAATCTAATAATAATAAGAGAAATCCTTCCTGATAAATATTTGTGTTCTACAATGTTTTGTTTCCTTCAATCCTGAAAGTTCTGCAGCATATAGTTCTTATAATCTTATTCGAGCTTAGGTTTAATCTCATCGTCCTTGTTATCTTTCAGCAAGTCTGAGATTGATCATCAACTTCAATGCATTACATTCTTAATTAACAAAAGAACCACTTCATGTTTCTTTATTGTACTTCGAACAGAGGGTCCTATTGTTGCACAATGGGCAAGGACAATCTGAAAATCGCAAGTGGTCGAAGTTAACCCAACTTTGCAGAATAAACGAAGTGGGGTCAGCTCCAAAAGCAGACGGTACACCTCCAAAACCAGTGGTTGACATGGAAGGAATAGTAGCCATTGACATTCCTAGTGTGGACACAGAACTGCGTGGCCATTGACATTCCTAGTCTGGACACAGAACTGTATGGAACCGTGTTGCTTCCAATAATATAACAAAAATTTATACGTAATAGCTAAATAAAAACTAAAAACTAAAAATAAAATACAGAAATTTAAGTGCATTTAATTATAATTTTAATTATAATTGCATTTGGTTCTAAAATTCTTTATTTATTAAAATTAGTGATATTAATTATTTCAAGATATTGTCCTCACATTATCTATACTAAATGCACAAAATTAAATTTTAATTATAATTTTAATCATAATTACGTTTGCCTCTGAAATTCTTCGTCTATTAAAAGTAGTGACAATAATTATTTCAAGATATTGTCCTCACATTATATATACTAAATGCACAAAATCAAATTTTTGTCTTGCTTATTTTCTTAAGAAATTCATATTTACATGAACTAACAATTGCTCGAAATTACTTCTAATCATAAATCCTAATTCATCTCAAAACAAGTCAGATAAACAAATAATTTGGCAGAAAAAGTATTACCGACAAAGATTACAACTATTGGGAACAACTATAATGGCTTCCAGAACTCGGGGAAAGTCCAAATCTATAGTAGATATGTACATAATTATTAATAGTACAAAATGATGTCATCTTCACTACTGGTAAGAAGATCTCATCAAAGTCGATACCTTTCTTTTGACTAAAACCTTTCACAACGAATTTAGCCTTATACCATGGATGTGGGTTATGCTTTTCATGCTTAACCTAAAACACCAATTTGTTCTTCAATGCTCTCTCGCCTTTAGGTAGTTTTGTTAACTCATAAGTCTTGTTCTTATATAAAGATTTCATCTCTTTTTGCATGGTCTCAATCCATTTCTCCTTATGATCATCTTCCATTGCTTCCTCAAAGCTCTCAAGTTCTCCTTCATCATTCAACAACAAATATTAATTTGAAGAATATCTAGTAGATGGTTGCCTTATTCGTGTAGATCTCCTAATTGGAATTGAACCAAGTGTGGTATTAGTATCTAATCATGAACACCATCATCATCATCATCAATCTATAGGAGAGCATCCCAATCACCTATACCCTGTTGTTTATCTAGAATATCATCCTTAACTGTCTCGATACTATTGTTAGAGGCACTACATCATAGTTTACTATATCATTGTTAGACTCAAAATCACTCTTCTTAATTTCATCAATATCCTTGATGGTTTGATCCATAATAAACATAACATTACGACTACTTACAAGCTGTTAAACTAGATCATAAGGCCTGTAATCAAGCTAAACTTTACCATATCCAATAAACATGCACTGTCATATCTTGACATTAAGTTTAGACCCCCCATCCTTTGGAATGTATACAAATGCCTTGCATCTAAAATCTGCAAATGATCATAAAAAATATCTCTTCCTAACCAAACTCATTGTAGAACATCTAACTCTAAAGAAACATAAGGAGAACGATTTAACATAAGTACAATAGTACCTAAAAAGGAATTAGGCAATTTTGCATTTGAAATCAAGCATCTCACTCTCTTCATTAGTGTTCTATATATCCTCTTAACTACTCCATTCTATTGAGATGTCTTAAGAGGTGTAGTTTAATGTCAAATTCCTTGTTGTTTGTAATACTCATCAAATGGCCATAATACTCTCTACCATTATTTGTAGAAATGCATTTCAACTTTTTCCCAATCTCTCTCTCAATTGATTCTTTGTCTTTAATTTGTAAGCTTAAATCCTCCTAGAGTGATAATAAACAAAAATCACAAAATACTGAGCACCACCAAATGATCTTGTCTTTACTAGACCATAAACATCGGAGTGTACTAAATTCAATAAAATTTTCTTTCTAGAAGGAGAGGAATCTCTGAAAGAAACTCTAAGTTGTTTCCCTGCTAAACAATGAGGACAGTTTCTCAAATGAACACTATCTATACCAGATATCACCTTCTTCACCATTATTGTATGCCTTTCTCATTAATGTGACTGATTCTCCTCTGCCATAACTCAATTGTACTCTCATTCTCTAAAGCATTCAAAATGCTTTTAGACAGTTTTGCTTGTAGTTATTAAAGAGTAGAACACTTACTACCTCTATCCAAAATTAGTGAGCTTCCATTAGCAATTATTGAAGGTGCTGCAAAATCCTTTATCATCAAGCCTACCTATAAAATCAAATTGAATCGAACATCTGAAACATGTCTAACATCTCTTAAAATCATTTATGTTCTAGAAGAAGTCTCCAAGCAAGCATCTCCAATATAATAACTTTTGTCAAACCATCATTCCCTATCCTCACAACTCCATAATCTCCTAGTGTGTAAGATATGAAGAAATCTTGTTGAGATGTAGCCTGAATGGAAACAACACTATCAATAACTTAATTGATCTCATAGGCAACTAAGTTAACCATATTGTCTTTATACATTATAAGGAATGGCTCAATGGTCGTAGATGCTCTATCATCATCAATGTTGTCATCTTTCTTCTCATCCTTACTTTAGCTCTTCTTATTCTCTCTTTTAAGCTTTTGAGAATACCTTTTAATGTGCCCATTTTTGTGAAAGTAATAGCCTTCAACATTGGCAAATTTCTTAGATTTTTCCCATATCTTATCTCTACTCCTTGAATCCTTAGTCTGACTCCTCCCTTTGTATGTTGTAGTCAAAACCTCTAACTGAGAAGAGAAATCACCTTGTGATTGTCATCTCATTTCTTTATTCATAGCACCAATTTTAACAAATTCCATCTTTACAACACCATTCAGGGTTGAATTAGTAAAAGAGATCTTCAAGATCTCTCATGAGTCCAGTAATGCAAGAACCATAAGAGCAAATACCTCATTATCAAATTTGACCCCATGCCTGACAACTGATCCACAATCCCTTCAAATTCATTTAAGTGATTTGCTATTGATGTACCCTCTTGGTATTTCAACTGCATCAGTCTCATCAAATAAAATAATTTATTATTGCTGCTCTTCTAAACATACAACTCCTCTAGTTTGTTCTATAAGGTCTTTGCATTTGTATCACTCCAAATATGGTTGTACACATTGTTCTTAACAAATTGTCAAATAAACCCACACACTTACTCGTGTTCAAACTCCCATTCCTCATCAGTTTTACCTTAAGGTTTTTGATTGGAAAACACTGGTAAGTGCAACTTCATCACAAATAGAAGATCCTTTATCTTATTCTTCTATATGTGGTAATTGGTGTCAGTTAGACTGACCATCTTTTGAAAATTTTCCTCCATGACTCTATAGGATAATTAAATCAATAACTCTAATATCATAATGCTAAGAAAAATACACAACAAGCTAATATGTTAACAAAATAACAAAACTAAATTTCCAAAATATTGACCAGGAGAAAGCAATCAATTATAGTTCTCACGCAAATAATAGAGAAATTCACACACTGCAACAATCAACAACCAATTTTTAATGTGAAAAACCTCCCTGATGTGAGGAGTAAAATACTACAAGCACAAGCCAGTTGAATCTTCCACTATATCAAAATAATGGGTAATACAAATTATTCTTCTCTAGTACCACTAGAGACAATCTAAAAATAAATGTTAAAGAAAATTAATTCTTAGCAACAACAAATAACGATTAGAGTGATTTCGCCCAATTAAGAACACCTGAAAACTTTTAATAATTAATCTTCAATTGTCACTAGACCATGAAAAAGGTGGAGTGATTGCATCTTCTCCCTTAGCAAATTTTTTATTATTGCTAGAAAATTGATGCCAATGCTACCCATAATTGCATACATCAAAAGAAGAAGAAGAAACTGGCTTATAATACCTATATATATAAGAAATGTATTGGCCCCCACAATATTCAAGTTAAATATAACTTCTGATATCCAATTCCTACTTGGATATCACCACCATCACATGCAAACAATCCCACTTTTATTTATTTAATGTTTATGTGACATGTGGTGGACCTATTGAGCAGGACTCTAACACCTTTTTCAATTAAATTTCAACTTATTTGATAGGTAAAGACAATATCCTTCAATCATATTTTGAATTCTTCAATTTTATTTAATCTTTAACCGGTTTTGTAACAATCTAATATCAGTTGATTCTTTAAATCTTAAACATCTTGTCTTATCGGTTTAACTTTCGGTTTGATTTTTAAAATATTGCTTTTTTCGTATAACTTCAATCCCAAACCTACCTCATAAGAATAGATGCCACAAAAGTAAGGTTTTAATTACATACTGTGAGCAATTATAATAATTACAAATGATATAAATGTAATTATAAATAATAAAAGTGTAATGAAAACTAACTACGATCTGAATTGCATCATACTATTGTCTAATAATATTGCAATCAATTGTAATTATAGTTGCCATGTTTAAACATAGAAAAAGAAATACATTTGTCAATGGTGGGGGTGAGTGAAGAAATACAAGAAATGCGCAATAGTTAATCGAAGTCAACAATCCGCTTTTCTCTAATAAACGTATATAAATTTTGGACTAAAGAAGTCTTTACACTATTTAAATTGAGTTGGTGCAACAGTGTGAATATGAAGATTTCATATTAGAAATTTAGAATTATTTAAAAGTTAAATAATGACAAGAAAATTATACATAAATCATCGTGTGTCTCACCCAATTAACAAGAACGGGCAAATAATAAATGTGGTATCGAGAATAACAAAGAATAAAGAAAGACTGAAGGAGCTTGAAGCCAGGCTTAAACCTCCAAATTGCAAATCGAAAACTTTTGTTTATAATTGTTGCTATTATTGTTATTGTCGCAAATTTTCTGGATATACTGCATAAATACATTTAAATATTTGTATATATATGACATTTTATTAGAGACATTTTGTACTCAGTCTCATTTTGATGTTTTGAGATATTTTGTTAAATCTCAATTGGCATCTTGGGTAGATGCTTGGGCCATTTTGTTTACACTTGCACATCTGGATCACTATTTTGTATACATTTTCTTATGACATATTCTGTTTAGGTCATCGAGGTATGGATACCTTGCATATATGTTATCAGTGCTCCTATCGGGTCTGATTTCTATACTGTTGAGGTACTTGTAACCTCATTTTGGACTTATGATTGAGAGATTATTAGCTCTATTTTAACATCTTATTATGGCCACATATTGTTATATTAATCTGAGGATTTGCTTATGTTGTTCATTGATGTTTGTTATGCTGTCCAGGTGGAAGAATGATAGAATTTTATCTTTTAATTTTGTGGCCTAGCATAATAAGCAATAAACATAATTTTGTATAAACTCCGATTAATTAAATGTCAAGATCTCAGATGTGTCATTGGACCTGTGTATATGGGCTTGTTATAATAGGTAGGCTTAGTCCATGTTTATAGTGCACAGGAGACCGTACTATTAGCCAACCTTAAATACAATCGCTCTATTGAGAACTGTATGTGCAATTTTCAGGGTTTAGAATAGCAATAGTCAATCATTTGTATCTCTGACGCTCCGCTTCACAGAAAATAATAATGGACTCAATTGCTCCTCAGTTTTCAGGTATTTGATTCTAGCATGTTACAATTATATGGTTAGTCTAATTCTATTGATTAATCATGACATTAATCAATAATTTAGTATTAATTTATTCTTTCACCAAATTAATAAATCATGTCTCATTAGCTTAGTTAAGCTAAGTCAACAATCTTTTTTTTAATAAATTTATATAAATTTTAGACTAAAAAAGGTTGTCACTTTTTAAATTGAATTAGTTCAGAGGTGAGAATACAAAAACTCATATTAAAATTTTATAATTATTTAAAAGAAGTCAAATAATTACAGAACATTTATCAATTGCGAACTTAACGTGTAATCACGTGTCTCACTCGATTAACAAGAACGGACAAATAATAAATTTGGTATCGAGAATGACAAAGAATATAGAAAGACTGAAGGAGCTTGAAGCCATGCTTAAACGTCCAAGTTGACCCCATCTAAGAGCTCATATCGAAGATCCAAGATAATCAGTGATTGTGCTGTGATATTCTGAGCAACATTTTCTCCAATCTTCCATCTTCATTTCTCCTTCTTGGTTTCTCACTCTCTCCTTCTACTCAACTTTGTCGCCAACAACATGCAACAGAAGTTTGACGTTTTCCTGAATTTCAGAGGCGAAGATGTCCGCCGCGGTTTCCTCACCTTTCTCGGTGGATTACTTCTTAATCAAACATCATTGCAAATCTTTGTCGATTCCAAAATGACGAAGGGAGACGAAATCAGCCCTACATTGATGTCCGCAATCGAAAACTCAAAGTTGGCGATTACCATTTTTTCAAAGGGCTATGCAGCTTCACCGTGGTGTTTAAACGAGCTTGCCAAGATCATAGAATGCAGAGAAAATCCCGGAATCAAACAAAAAGTGATACCTGTGTACTATCTCGTAACTTCCGCTGAAGTAAAAAGCCAAAGTGGGAGTTTTACTGAAGCATTTACAGATCATGAAAATTCTGAAAATCTTGAGAATCGCAGAAAGGTTCCAATATGGAAGGCTGCCATGAAGAGGGCAGGTGATTTTCCAGGGATAAGTGTAAGAGAAAAAAGGTAAAGTCCTGCTTTAGAACTCCTCCACCGTGGTTTTTTCATGATTCAAGTTTGTTTTTGTGATCCGAATCAAACCGAACTTGTTAAATTTTAGTCAACCAC
>JAOTAY010000189.1:2612602-2629984 GCA_025629805.1 Erythroxylum baracoense | reverse complement strand
TATTCTCTAAGAACCTCTCTAATTTGATCACAATGCTCGGAAGTTACTTGAACTATTCTTGAGCTTGTTACGAACAGCACAACTTTATCAACCCCACTTGCCAAAAATAACTCATCACCAGTTGTGGGATAAGATCTGTTTTGGACAGAACCTGACGATGATGTTCCCGTACTTTTGGACCATTCAGTAAGTCCATTGTCGTGGCCTGACTGTAACTGGAATTTGCTTCCATTGAAGAAGCTGATGATCCCATACATTTGGACCCTTTGGTTTGTCCATAAGTTAAAGCCGGTTTGTAAGTGGAATTTGTCTGAGGATTCCACTCAAAGGAAAGTGACGATGATGTCTGATCTTGAAGCTTGAGCATGTCCATTAATGAATCTAGTTTCTCATTACTTATGCCTTGACGTGAAGAACATGATGGCGTCCGTAATTTACCTTTGACCTGAAGTTTTAAAGTACGTATCAACTTAACAGAGTTGGAGGAGTTATTGGAATGTAACTTGATTTAGTGTTGTTGTAAAGTTTAAGTTCAATTGTAATGGAGTGGTTAGCTTAATTATTTTGTATTAGGTGTGCTTTGCTTGTATTAGTGGCAATGGCAGAATGTTTACTTGTAATGACAGTGGTAACCATGTCTGTCCTTTCCTGTAATCATTGTTTTTTTTTAATTTCAGTATAGTGTATCATAAAAGGATGAGATATATATTTTAAATGCAATGGAAGAAGCAATACATCTTCATCTCACAATTCTCATTTGAATCACAAGCTCTGTACATTATTCAAGCTCTTTACATTTGTTTACATGGTATCAGAGCATCCTTGGTCTTGTAAGGGACCTGTGATTCAAAGAAAACAACCAAAAAAACAATACGCATAACCTCACTCACTCACATTAGCTTCTTCGAAAATCTTAACCAATGACTTAACACTGCACGCCCGACTTTAATGGCCAAAACTACCAAATTTGGGCTGTGAAGATGAAGACATACCTGAGATCATTTGATCTTTGGGATTATGTTGATGGTAAGGAAGTGAATCCTATTCCTAACGATCCCACCGTAAACTAACTCAAACATCATGTTGAAGAAACTGCCAAGAAATTTCATGCACTTTCATGCGTTCACTCTTCTGTGGATGACATGATTTTCATCAGGATCATGGATTATGAATCTACCAATGCTTGGGAAAGATTGAAGCAAGAGTTCCAGGGGCAATGATAAAACAAGGAAGATGTAAATACTCAATCTAAGGAAAGAATTTGAAATGCACCGAATGAAGGAGTCAGATAAAATTAAAGATTATGTTGACAAAATTATGAAAATTGTTAATGAGATAGGATACTAGGGGAACAACTTGAAGAGAAGAGTATCGTGGAGAAGGTCACGGTGACACTTCTAGAGAGGTTTGAATCCAAAATTTTCTCTTTGGAAGACAATTGGGACATGGAGAAGATCACAGTTACAGAACTTGCAAATGCATCGCAAGCTATGGAACAAAGAAAAACATTTCGTAAGGAGGAGGCCTCAAATGAAGGAGCATACACAGTTGCTCATAAATTCAAGCTAAGTAGATCCAAGAGATTTTCTTATGGTAGGAAAGGTAAGGAGAAGGTTGAACAGAACAACAAAGGGAAGTTTAAAAAATATATATTTCCTCCCTATCCTCACTGTCAAAAGACAAATCACTCAAGAGATTTCTGTTGGTTTAGGCCAAATGGTCAATGCAAGAATTGCAAACAGTTTGACCATATTGAGAAGGTCTGTCAGTCAAATCAAAAGAAGCAAGTTCGAGCTCAGCCTGCTCAAGTTGCTGAAAGTGCAGAAGAACAAAAAGAAAAGTTGTTTACAGCAATTGAAGAAATGTATGTCTAGAATTGGGCTTGTTGATAGTGGCTGCACAAATCATATGACAGCTGACTTGACCATTTTCACAAACATGGATCGAAATTTTGCTTGCAAAGTGAAGCTTGGAGATGGCAAAATGGTGAATGCTAAAGGGAAAGGTACAATTCTTGTCCAAACTCCTTCTAGATTGAAAAATATTGCAGATGTTTTTTATGTACCTAAGATTGACATGAATTTGTTAAGTGTTGGCCAATTGTTTGAGAAAGACTATAAGCTATCATTTGTAAATAGAATCTGCACTATTCGAGATCCACTTGGAATTGAAATCCTGTCTGTTGAAATGAAGAGAAGAAATTTTCCCATTTAATGGTCAAATGTTGTTGCTTGTGTACATGTATGTGTCAAAGACAATACTTGTCTATGGCATAAAAGCTTTGGACACACCAACTTCACTTCACTGAAGCAGCTGCTGGATCTTGAGCTTATAAATGACTTGAATTCGATAAATGACTTCACTGGTGTGTGTAGAATCTGTCAATTGGAAAAGTTGAGCAAGTCTCCTTTTCCTGTAAATCAAGCTACCAGAGCAACAGAAAAGTTTCAGCTGGTGCATTCGGATGTATGTGGTCCAATGAGTATTGCCACGATCAACTCCAGCAGATATTTCCTCTTGTTTATAGATGATTTCTCAAGATATTACTGGGTTTATTTTTTGAAGCAGAAAAGTGAAGTGCTCGAAGTTTTTACAAAGTTTAAAGCAGCAGTTGAAAATTAGTGTGCTTTGTCAATTAAGACCTTAAAGTCTGATAATGGAATTGAATATACATGAAACGCCTTCAAGGAGTTTCCTCAAGCTGCTAGCATTCATCATCAACTAACTATCACCTATTCACCTCAGCAAAATGGTGTCTGTGAAAGGAAAAACATAACCATTATGAACATGGCTAAATGTTTGCTATTAGAGAAGAAATTGCCTAAAATTCTCTGGGCTGAAGCAGTCAACATTGCTGTCTACTTGCAAAATAGGCTTCCAACTAAGGCTGTTGAAGGCAAGACTCCTTTTGAAGCTTGGTTTGGAGCAATACCATCTGCAACTCATCTCAAAGTATTTGGAAGTATATGCTATTCCTATGTGCCAGAAGTTAAAAGAGATAAACTTGATCAACGAGCCAAACCTGGAATCTTTGTTGGTTACATCAGTATTTCTAAAGGATACAAAATTTTGAATCATCTCACAAATCAAATTTATGTGAGTAGGAGTGTGAATTTTGATGAAGTTGCTATATGGGACTGGAAAAGCAAATTTGCTACATCCTCTTCTCAAGTTGAAAATGATGAAGTTATGGAAGAACAACAGAATGTCTTGAGTGATGATTCTAATGAAGATGTTGCTATAAGAGGCATTAGAACATTTGATGATATCTACACTCGATGTCATGTTGCAGTACACGAACCTGTAGACATCAATGAAGCCTTGAATTGTGAGAATTAGAGAGCTTCTATCGAGGAGGAGCCCATAATGATCAACAAAAATGACATTTGGGTGCTGGTGTCAAGACCTGCTGATAAGGAAGTTATAAGCCTGAAGTGGATCTTTAAATTGAAATTCAATCCGAATGAGACCATCAATAAGTTCAAGGCACAATTGGTTATCAAGGGCTATGCTCATAAACTAGGCATTGATTTTAATGAAATTTTTGCTCCTGTGGTGAGATTTGACATAATCAGAATGTTCTCTATACTGCAACACTTCTCAAGTGGCAAGTTTCTCAATTGGATGTCAGGTCTGCCTTTCTCAGTGGCATACTTGAAGAAGAAATCTTTGTACAACAACCAGATGGATTTAATTTAAAAAGGATACAAACAAAGTGTATTTGCTAAAGAAAGCCTTGTATAGGCACAAACAAGCTCCAAGGGCCTGGTATGCAAGAATTGATGAATACTTGATGGAATTTGGTTTCTAAAAAAGCTACAATGAAGCTACTTTATATGTCAAAAATTCTGAAGATGAAACACTAGTGGTTTCTATATATGTTGATGATCTTCTGCTAACTAGAAGTAATTTAGATGCTATTGTGAAATTCAAGGCTGAAATGGAACAAGTCTTTGAGATGAATGATTTAGGAATGATGCCTTATTTCTTGGGAATGCATGTCAAGCAATGTACTCAAGGTATTTTTATTTCCCAGGACAAATATATTTTTGGTTTGTTACAAAAAATTGTCTTGGAAAATTTAAATCAGTAAGCACTCCTGAAGTTCAATTAACGTACCTTATCATCTCCTGATTCGGCCATAAAGTAGACATTGATAACTTCCTCAGGCTCTTCTTCTTCAAAGTTATCAAAGTCCTCATCTGACCAGGCTGCAATCATAGCATGTTTTTTGGGTTTTCTATTTTCTGTCTTTTCTTTTGAAAGAAGAGGACACTCTGATCTTGTATGTCCAGGCTTCTTGCAGTGATAGCATATAACTTGATTATTTTGCATATTATTATTTACGTTACTGCCTTTTGATAGGAGCCTGTTGTTTCCAAGTTCTTGTTTCCTTCTCTTTTCTTCATGAGCTTCTTTTTGTAGAAATGGGCATATTTTCCGACCATGAAGTTGAATTCATCATCTCCATCTATTTGCAATTCAGTATCACTTTCATCATTGTTTGATGGATTTGATTTGTCAACTGATTTTAGTGTCATTCCTCTTCTATAGGAGGATCCTTCATCTCGCTTAAGCTCGATTTCATGGATCATTAGATTTCCTCGTAGCTAGTTGAGTGAAATGGTATTTAGATCCTTTACAGTTTCTAGAGTTGTCACTTTAGGTCTCCATTCCTTTGGTAGTGACCTCATTATAAGCTCATAATTGGGATATATTTTTCCCAAATTCTTCAAAGCAGTGATGATGTTGTTAAACCATCCGAAGAATTCGCCTATGGTCTCTCCCAGTTTCATGCTAATGATTTCATATTGATGTACCAACATACTTATTATATGTTTCTTTACATTATTTGTCCCTTTAAAGGTGACTTAAAGTTTGTCCAACATTTTTTTTGAAGTAGAGCAGTAGGATATCTTCTCATATTCTTCTAGAGACAGCGCACATATTAAATGATGCTTTGCCTTTAGCGTTTAGTTGTGCATTTCTTCTGTCAGCATCAATCCATACTTCTACGTTATCGAAAGTGGGAGTTATAGCTCCAACTTTAATCACTTGCCATACTTCGATATCTACGGATTGGAGATATATGGTCATTCTCTCTTTCCAGTATAAGTAGTTATTTCCATTGAAATAAGGAGGCTTTAAGACGGATTGTCCTTCAGAACTTCTCAGGGTGTTTGTCATAATCTATCACGTGCTATAAAACACAATAATGTGAAACCTTGCACTGATACCAAATGATATAAAGCAAACACACTCAAGAAGGGGGTGAATTATGTGTATAAAAAATTTTTATGATAAAAATCCTTCGTAAAAGAAAAGCGTAAATAACTTAGAAGGGTCCTATCAAACTTCAAAAGGAACCAGTTAACATTTAAAAGGAAAGGTTCATGTTAGTTATTTAAAACACAAAACAAGTTTATTAAATGAAAGGAGCGTGCTCGTGTTTAAAGAAGAAGTAGCCTGTTAATCGATAAAGCCTTTTAAAAGAAAGGAGCCTGTTAAGCAAAAAGTCCTGTTAAAAACAACTTAAATAGAAGGAACCTACTAAAATAGAATGAACCTCTTCCAAGTCAAAATAAAAGGAGCCTCTTGCTGAAATAAATACACACACAATGTAATGCGAAAAATTAAAAGTTAAGAAAAGAGAGGGAATGACGCAATCGATTTATACTAGTTCGGCTTACAAGCTAAACCTACGTCAAGTCCCCAATTATCTAACTTAAGTGTTTCACTATAATAAACTGAGTATTAAATTTGACAAGCCTCTCCAAGCTCAGGGTAAATATTTTTTAAGGTTCTCCAACCTTCCAACACACTTGAAGTGTATAACAAGTTTTTAAAAGCTTACAGAGAAAGAATAAAAGTAAATGTCTAAATCTGCAAAAAGGAAATCTACTAGGAGGAGAAAGCAAAATCCTAAATACAAATGATGAACGAGCTTTCTTATGAGATAAAACTTCAGTAGTGCCTATAATTGCTTCATGTTGTTATCTCTTGTGCAGATAGTTATACTATCTTCCTTATGGAGCTTTGTTCTTAGGTCATATTACAATATGATTGTAGGCTTTAAGCCTTGAACTCGCTGTAACGATGTTTTAGTTTCAACTATAATCACAATTCTTTTTGATTTTTTTATAAAAAATTTTGTCTCTCTTAATAGACTGATTTCACTTTCTAAAGAACACTGATAATGATTTAGCTCTCAAGAATATAAATTTAACTCAAGAATTTGCAACTCTGTGTATTTAGCTATATATGGTCATTATATAATCGTTTCGTTGTATGCTCGTTGTTCTATTCTTCACAAGTGTTGTTGCTCTTCTTTAAATAGTCAATTTCTTCAACTATCTGTTGCTTTACTTTCTTCCTTAGTCAACTTCATATAAATGGTAGGATCCTTTCGGATAAATAAGATAAGCTTATAAAGAAGGTTCCTGCAACAAACAAATTATATTTTTTATAATTTTATTTCCTTTTGAAAATTATAACGTTACTTTATATAAGGAAATAAATCCCATTTGAATTAAACATTTATCCTATGATTTTATTTCCTTTTAAGAATTTGTACTGTTAATAATATAAGGAAACAAATCTAATTGAATTTTGAAATAATATACGGTTATCATCAAAATCGTTAAATATAAACTTTGAGCTAACATAATTTAGGCAAGAATCTCAAAAGTTGTTTAATCAAAGTTGATCTTATAAAAGCTTTTGATATTGTGAGTTGGCGTTTTGTGCTGCCACCAAAATTTATCGATTGGATCATGACTTGTATACAAACTCCTTCTCTAAGTATTCTAGTGAAGGAGGTTCTTACTAAGCCTTTAAAGATTGCTAAAGGCATTTGTCAAGGAGACCCTTTTGTTGCCTTATTTATTCACTCTTATTATGGAAGGCTTTTCATGCCTAATAAGTAAGTTGATCTCTTGGAATAGGAACTTTCAATTTCATTACAAATGTAAAGGTCTTAATCTCTCTCACCTTATGTATGCTGATAATCTTTTAATCCTTTGTGGTATTGATCCTCATTCGATTACTACGATGATACAAGCATACTATTTGTGGATTGGTCAGGTTTGAAAAATAACCTATAGAAGAGTTGTTTGTATATTTCTTCTGATGTGAGAAATCTTACAGAAGTTCAGAGATTAGTTGGGTTGAATGTGCATTTTGCTCCTTTCTGCTATTTGGGAGTTCTTATCAATACTTCCAAGCCCAAGTTTAATGATTGTCTTTCTCTTCTTGAAAGAATTAAGGCTAAAGTGAATGCTTGGTAAAACAATTTTCTTTCTTATGCTGCTCGTATAACCCTCATTATCTCTGTCTTATGCAGCTTACATATCTATTGGACTGCTCATATAGCCTACCTCGAAAAGTCCTTAAAGAAGTTGACAGAATCCTCAAAGCATTCTTATGAACTGGTAAATCTAAGAACTCACGCAATGTCAAGGTTAAATGGAGTGAGGCTGGTATTTCGAAAAAGTTTAGTGGGCTGGGAATCATTTATATCTATACTATGCAGAAAGTTTTAATGTGCAAGAGGCTTTAGTGGCTCTATGCTTATCATAATGCACTATAGGACAAGTTGATCTGTGAGTTTGGTATGATAACTAGGTTGACTCAAGTCCACTTATTCTCAACCCTCAGGTCCATCACTTGAGAAAAAGAATTCCTCTTAATCTTAAGGTCACATCTTTGCTTTGCAATGGCCAATGGAGAGGGAGTTTTCGAGGCTTTGATTCTTTGGCTCAATTCTTTCCTCCTCAGGTTAATGTGCTAATTGATGATTGTATTAATTGGTCTATTGATTCGAGCGATAAATTCTCTAATAAGTCCTATCATTAACTTCTTGTAAAGGGTTTAAGGGAGGCACCTTAGTTTACTTTTTTTATGGTGGAATTCTATTCACCCAAAATAATCTTTTATTTCTTAGCTTGCGAATAAAAACATACTTGGGACTAAAAGTCGATGGCATAGTATAGTGGATACTATGTATGTTTTATGTAAAATGGCAGTAGATGATAGAGATCATCTATTTTTTCTTTGTAGTTTCTCTAAAGCAGTCTGGAGTAGGATTTTGCATTTGCTACCTAATCACAATTACTCTTATACTTGGGAACAATATCTTAACTAGGTCATGAGAAACTCTAAACATAGTATGCCTAATGTCATTCTTGTTAAAACTACCTTTACTACTTCTACTTACTTTCTTTGAAAGAAGCGTAACTCTCACAAATACACTAACCGTGAAGAGGGGAAATATATAGTAACTGATAGGGTAATTAATTCGATTAGAGGATCCTTATCTGCCAAAAATCTTTAGTCTTCTCTCTCTCTCGACATGAGATTTAGGTGGAGTCTCTAATATTGTTTCTTAGGTTTCGTATATTAATCTTTTGAACTTGTATATAACATTTTTGTTTTGAACTTATTATAATGTTGTTTTAGTTTTTTATAGTTTATGCATTATTTATTTTTCAAAAAAAATTATTTTACAGTGTTCATTATTTAAAAAATTCTCTCATGGTACTAAATTATTAAAAAAGTATTTTGTGATATTAAAATTTTTAAAAAGGTGTTTTTGATAAATATTTGTCAAATTAATTTAATAGAAATTATCATGTGATTAGTTATTATACAATTTATAAAGTTTATATGATTAATAATATTAAAATTATCATCACCAAAAAATGATTGTTGTTTCTAAGACCGATGAACAACTTCCAAGCATTACATCTTGACGAGCAAAGAACAACCTAGCACCATATTGTTTTGAAACTCGAGAAAATATTGATATTCGTTATTTATTCTAAATTGAAAAGATTAAGCTATATCATTACTTTAATAGTTTTATAGTTATTTTTGTCTAAAATATTTTTACATATTAAATTTTAAGATATATAAGAATAATTTAGATTATATTGACTTTGATGATCAAAAGATAACTAAAATAATGGTTAAATAACCTTTTTAAAATTAAAATATCATATTTATATAATGACGCCTACATTTGATACATATAAATATTACATCCATCAGTCCAATAGTAACAAAAGGTTCCTGGCATGGTGGGAGGAGTAACCATTGGCATTCCTTGTCCAGTACAAAAATTGTAAGGATTCCAATAATATGAACTAGGGTTGACTGTGCTTGCTATGGTAGGCGTAGTAACCACTGGCAACGATTGTGTGACAAAAAAGTTGTCAGGAGTCCGTGGAGGACACGAACATAAATTCTGTACCTGGGCAAGCTGTTTTTTTTCACGTTTTCTTGCATGACGGTTGGGAAGACCCCTTCTTGAGGTCTGTAATCCATCAGTTGAACTAGTGGATGAAGATTTCGACCAGGAACTTGATGCCTCAATTTGATTCCCTCCATCAAGTTCTTCTATGTAACACTTCCCTCCAGCTTGAGAACCAAACTTGGAATCTCTGGATTCCTTGTTTAGAATCTGTGGTTGCTCTGATTCATGCCATATTGAGACCAATATTGTCTTTAAGTTCCGACCATATATACGTTGATCAGATAATGAAATAGACCATATAGGATCTTTGGCCTGAAATTGTACAGGTTTTGGACTATCTCTCAGCTTTTGTGAACTTTTATCTGGGAATTCCAGCGTTTTGCGTTCTAAAATTTCCAATACATCATTCACAATTTGCACCATTGCATCAAACTCCGGGCTGCAAAAGTAGAACTGTAATATTTAAAAATGAAATCCATGATTGACAGTTATTTTTCATGGATCAATCAAGTTACTCATAGTCTCTATTAACGGAATAGGGATGACAATCGATCATGCTGCTCGAGCTAAGGAGCAGCTTAAAACTTAAAATGATGCTGTTTTGATCAATTATACCAAAATGATCTCAGTTTTAGTAACCTGTCTTCCCTAAACGAATCGTAGAATTAGTAACTATACCTTGTTTTCTTCACGCTTCTTCCAGACAGCCGACCGGCAGCTTCCATGGAAGCTCTCCAATTTGGTACTTTTCTGCTTCTTCCATAGTCACTCTCATGTTTAGCAAAGTCTTAAGCGAAAACCCCACATTGGTTTCTAACATCTGAAGCAGTTACATGATAGAAAACAGGAATAACTTTTTGTCTGAGCATAGGATTTTCTCTACACTCCATAATCTTCACAAGTTCGTCTAAGGTCCATGAGGAAGAAGCATAACCTTCAGAGAAAATAGTTAGGGCAACCTTGGAATCTTCGATTGCGTCCAAAAGTGCAGACTCAATGTCCTCGCCCCTTTTAAGTTCATAATGGACAAAAATATTGAGAGATGCATGATTAAGATCTGCGATCAAATAGCTGAGGAAGTTGAAACGGACGTCTTCACCCCTGAAATTCAGGAAAAGGTCATATTTCTGAGAACCTTGAGAAGATACTAAGGAAGAGGAAGCCATAGTAAGAAGATGACCGAGGCAGATTGCATATAATTCACAATAAGAAAGCCACTACGTGCATGGATATAAGTATAAGAAGTTGCTATACACGATGATCTTCCCTTAAAAACCCTTCAAAATGTAAATTAATTGGGTTCTTCATGTGAAAGGAAGAAAAAAAAGCATTTAACTGAGACCGAGTACAAGTCTACGTAGGAAAATATACAGAAAGAAAGATCCAAGTTTTGACGTTTGAACTCTCCTTTGTCATCCTTTTCTACCTCAGATAACTTCAGAAAAGAAAGCGCTTACATTGAATTCAAGGTATAAAAACAAGTAAAACGATATAAAGAAAGGAGTAAATATATTGAATAAAACGATATAGACTTCCAAAACATAGAAAAATCCAAGGCTTCGTTAGTTCACAATTATAAACATTATAGACGACGACCTCATGTCATTTTGCACTTGCTTTCGGCTTTTTAGGATTACTGATCTTCTGAAAAATCACAACTAGGATCCCACTAATTCCGCTCGAGCATGGTGGTTCATGAGGGTATAGCAAAACTGTCCTAACCCCTGCTCACTCTATTCACAAAATTCAAAGATAAAATTTTATTTAATAAGAATCAAACTCCTCGTCATTTGTGTCCCAAGACATTACTTTGAGGTGATATCATAATTATGTTTTACTCATATATATACATATATATGTATATAAACATCTAATATTATTGTATCTATGAATTAGAGACACAATGATATTGTCGATTGTATTTTAGGGTATAAGAAAATGAAGAATTCATAATTTGTGAGTTGAATTACAAACTGTCATTGGATGCTTAAAAGATGTAAAATTGATTAATTACAATCATAAACTTAAAGAAAGAAGAAAATTTTAATGAATAAGTATCTTAATTATTATAATATTAGTATTTTAAAAATAATTTTTATAAAAATATTGGATTAATATGATTGAAGTGGATACGAAAAAAATAAGATCTTTATACAACTATTATAAAGACAGCATTAGCATCTAAGATATTCAATTTTGCAGATTAAATAGTCAATCAAACACAATATTATAGGTTGGCTGAACTGTGGTCTAATTTTGTGAATTTAACCTTTCAATCTATTAGACTACCTTATGGGTCAATTGAATACTATAAATCAATTAAGGTTTTTATTAAGTGCATTTAGCTTATTTATTTTTATTGATTGTTGAATATATGATTTAATCATCATTGTTTATATGTGATAGGCTATTATTTGATGCATTAATTGGGGTCAATTGTGTAGTGTTTTGAGGTAAATTTTGTGTTAAATTGCTGTTTTTATATTATATTTAGATGTTAGGAGCTGTTTGGAAAAATAGAGCAAAAAGATGTCAATTTGGAAGAATGGTATGTGAAAAGCAGTAATCAATGTTTCAACGCATGGACATGCAGCTAGGAGGAACAAAAACGCAGCAGCAGCCCACAACTCCAAAGCAGCAGCAACCCGAGGAAAATGTCGTAGCAGAGAAATAGGAGGATCAAAACACCGTCAGCAAAGACAGACAAAACGCGGCAGATGGGAATTAAAAACGATAGCTAGCAGACATCAGTAATAAAAAGAACAAAACGACAGCTGAGACAGGGACAAAACGCAAGTCTGGAGCAAATTGGCTCCGTTCGTTGATTTTGGGGAGACATATTGACAAACAACTTATCATTTGTTTTTTAGCTTTTTTTTTTTGAATAGACAGTTGTTTTTTTAGCTTATTAACTAAAAATTACCTTTTTGACCATTTAAAAAAGTTATTGATGTGTTTAGTTAATAACTTATTGGTTAGCTTATTTAACCCCAGTAAGATGATTTCTAAAAGTTTTGTAACAGTTTTTGCAGTTAATTAACTGATTGCCTAATGATAGTATTACCCTCCACTTTACTCTTTACTTTTGTTCTGTGTGTTTTCAAAGTTGTTTATTTTTATCGTACAATTATGTCGTGAAATTTGGAAGAATCTAACAAAGGGGTTAATTAAACTTTTTAATCTTTATTTAATTTTATAATATATGTTTACATTTTAAAATACTATAATATTAAGTTTTTCAACATAAAGAGTCACATCAAATTGATATTTTTAGTATATACCTACTATATATCGTATCTGTGTCATGCTATAATTATAGATATTTTTAATTTATTAAATAATAAGTTTTTTACACATTATATGAAAAATACTAATACGATATAGCTCGTTGCATCATTTCTATTAATTGAGAATTTAACGTTAGATTATTATTATTATTATTATTATTATTATTATTATTATTATTTATTAAAGTTATAAACATAATTTTTGTAAAATTAAATATCTAAATATAAATTCTTAGAAGAATATTCAACGAAATACTTAGAAATACAATATTTATGCTTTTATAATTTTTTTAAATCATGCCCTCATAAGTTATTTTACGCATCAACAACTAATACTAAATAACTAATTTTATCAAAAATCTTTAATAAATAGTTGATGTTAGCCGTTGGTCAAATCAGCTAATATAATCAACTATTAGCTAACCGTTGATTGAATCAGCTAACAGCTAATGCAATATGTTATTTGTCAAACAGGGCCAAGAAGTCATGTACCACGCTTCTTTGGATAACCACTTCTTTCTTTCCTTTTTTCTCCTGACAAGATCAATTGGTTCAAAGTATCAAGCGCGCAAAGAAGATTGACATGCGCAATCAATCTAGTCCACATGTTATGGATTCACCTAATGAGGAGTTGAAAGAGGATTCGAAAGGGGAAAGACGAAGGGTGCCACCTAGGGCATGGGGTGCGGGGTACCGTGAGGCATTGATGGGGGTAGTGAAAGAGTCTGAGAATGGTCGGGTTTATTTTCCTCTAGGAGTCCGGAAGGAGGATGAGAATTTATTGATTGATCTAACAAATGAACTCTGTCCACGAATCTTAGCAATGGACACGAAGATGGTAGAGTTTTGCGCGGCCTGGAAGGATGCCTTGATCTTGAAGGTCCTGGGGAGGAATGTGGGCTATATCACATTGAAAAATCGATTGGAGCTGTTGTGGCAACCCAAGGGTTCTATTGCGTTTACCAACCTCCCAAATGGTTTCTTTGTGGTGAAATTTATGAACGCGGAGGACCAAAAGACCGTTGTATGGTGGACCATGGATTGTTTAGGGGCAGTGCCTTGTCATCCGCGAGTGGACATCAAATTTCCATCTAACCGAGGCAATGTTTGATAAAGTGTCAACTTGGATGAGGATTCTGAGCTTGCCGTTGGAATGCCAGCACGAGGCTATGCTTAGGATGATCGGGAGAGGGCTTGACAGGACATTACGGATTGATCACCATACGGCAGCCTCTCTCTGTTAAGTTGTTATTTTGCACTTATTTGATATATATAAATCTCTCTCATATGTTGAAATTATTATTCAAAATTTATGGATTTGTGTCTTAATTGTTTTCAGATGATTCCAACACTTAGGAGATGAAATTGAGTTCAAAAGATGCAAAGAAACAAAGAAATCCGAAATTCCAGGTTGGCAGCAAATTCAAGACTAGACGTGGCCACGTGCAAGGATGAAAGAAAAAAATCTGCAAATTTGTTTTCAAATTTAAATCAGATTTGTTTTAGATTCTCATAATCTTTTAAAATTAGATTGATAGAGATTCACAATTTGAACACGTGGAAGATGTGATCTGTAAGAGAGGAGGAAAAAGGAGGAGATCAAAAGAGATAAAAGGGGATTTGCGTTATTATTCACAGCAGCCACTTTAGGAACAGTGTTTTATGTTTTTTTGCAGTTTTTTTTGTTGCTTTCGACAGCCATAGTTAGCTTCAAATTTCTACAGTGATTTTCTAAATATTTTCAGATTTTCTTAGAGAAAGGCTAGGGATAGGAGTAGTTTACGTTTTCTACATTATTTCTCCTTTTGATTTTCTGCTATTCATAGTCCAGTTTACGTTTCTACATTATTTTTCTAAGTATTTTCAGATTTTCTAGAAAGACCAGGGATGGAGACACTGTTTTCTATTATTTCTTTGTTAAATTTCACTTTTATTATGAGTACCTAAATTCCTTTTCTTGGTTGAGGGGAATCGTGTTATCATCTATCATGTGTGATATGTTTTAATAAAATTTGTTTTCTTGATGAACATTGATTGTCTTCTGAATTACTTTTTCTAATTGAATTGATTGATTTCTAGCGCAACTAGGAATTGAATTGTTTAATAGTTAGATTAATAAAAAATGACGTTCAATTTTATTAATCACAAGTAGCAATTAAGATTATCTTCTTTACATTAGAGTTGGAAATTCTAAGAAGACATTCAGCTATATTAATTGCATATCGTACATGTGTTATCTTGTTCATTACTTTCTTAATTCTTAATGCTATTAATTAATTGAACTTACGATCGTATCTAGGTTGTTGATTAATAAGAATGCTTAGAATACATGTTTCTAGTCATTGAAACTTAAGAGAAAACATCCCCAATGAATGTTTATTGATAAGCTAAATTTTATATCAAGGATCTATTTTAGTGTGATAACATCGGTGACTCGAAACCAAAGTTTGTCTATTAAATTTTTAGATCCAATTACTTTTTTTAATTTTCGATTTTTGTTATTTCTACATTCTTAATTTTACGTGAATTGAAAACCCTACCTTTATTACTTTATTTTAGTTTTGAACTCGTAAACTCTTTGCCACTAAAAATTCCCCGTGAGAACGATACCCACTTTCCACTACTACATTAATTTGTATTAACAGAAGTTGGTTTCTTTTTGAATTTGGTTGCAGGCGATAGCAGTACCAAATTTTGGCACAGTTGCCAGGGAATTTTTGACGGCGTATGTACGTTACGCGTTCATATCAATTTGAAAATTTGTAGTACAATCCTAAAATTGAGAAAACAGCAAAAGTACTATAGAAACAGATGAAGCAGTAGAGATAAGTGCAGAAAATGGAATGGATGGTAGCGAATCGAACATTTCGAGAACTAGCCGCACCTACGGATGCTCAACAGCCCCATTGCATTAATTTTCCAAATTTAGGTGATAATAATACTTTTGAATTAAAATTTGGGCTGATTCATTTATTACCTATTTTTAGGGGTTTACTGGGAGAAGATCCGTACAAACACTTGAAGGAATTCGATGTAGTTTGCATAGGAATGAAGCCGACGAATGTGACAGAAGAGCAAACTAAACTAAGAGCCTTCCCATTTTTTCTCAAGGATGATGCTCAAGATTGGTTGTACTATTCAGCCGAAGAAAACGTACAAACATGGGCTAAAATGCAAAGGCTTTTCTTCGAGAAATATTTTCTAGCATCAGGAGCATCCAACATCCAAAAGGAAATTTACTGAATTCGATAACATGAGGGAGAAGCACTCTACGAATATTGGGAAAGATTTAAAAAACTTTGTGCTAATTGTCCCCATCACCAAATAACTGACCAATTGTTAGTTTAATAATTTTATAAAAGTCTTTCGCTCATGGATAGGAGTATGATTGACGTTGTAAGCGGTGGCGCCTTAGTTGACAAAACATCGATAGTCGCAAAGGACTTGATCTCAAATATGGCTTCCAATACCTAACAATTTGGTATACATACTGGGCAAGGAATAAAAGCTGTGAATGAGGTGAACATGACCACATTGGAGAAAAGATTGGATGACCTTACTTCTTTGGTGTGACAAATCATGGTTACAAAGAAAGAAGAAGCAAAGGTATGTGGAATATGTTCAATTTTAGGACGTTCTACTGATGCATGTCGAGTTTTACAGGATGAAAACATAGAACATGTGAATGCCGTGGGAGGTTTTACAGGACCGAGTCAAAAGAAGTACGACCCATTTTCCAACACCTACAATCCGGGATGGTGCGATCACCTAAATTTGCTTTATGGAAATCCTCAAGGACAGCAAGCAACCATGAATTTCCAGCAGTATAGACAACCATATATGCCTCGAAAAAATCAAAATACAACATCTACCTCTGAGGGTAAGACTTCTTTGGAAGATTTAGTTCAATCTTTGGCCACTAACATTTTGACGTTTCAGCAAAATACTGAAGTAAATTTCTGAAATATTAAAAATCAAATGAGCCAAATGGCAACTGCCATAAATAGATTGGAGGCATAAAATTTTAGAAATTTTCCAGCATAACCGAAGATTAATCCCAAACAAAATGTGAAGGCTATCACATTGCGAAGTGGTAAGGAATTGTAAGAACCACTTTCGAAAATTTTTAGAAGAGAGGTAGAAGAAGAAGCAACGAAACAAACGCCTACCTAACCAGAAAAACCGAAATCAACTCTGCAGGATATGGTGGTTCCGCCCCCTTTTCTGAGCCGATTTGTGAAAGCAAAAAAGGAAGAGCAAGAAAAGGAAATATGGGAGACTTTCAGAAAAGTTCAGGTAAATATTTCTCTCTTTGATGCTATTAAACAAATTCCACAGTATGTGAAATTCCTTAAAGAACTTTGCATTTCAAAGAGGAAATTAAAATTTGATGAGAAAGTGCAATTGGGGGAGAACGTTTTAGCAATTTTGCAAAAGAAAAAACTTCCACCCAACTGTCAAGACCCAAGTATGTTTACTATCCCATGTCAAATTGGTGATTTGCGAATTAAAAGAGCTATGTTAGATCTAGGTGCGTCCATAAATGTCATGGCATATGATGTGTATAAATCTTTAAATGTTGGACCTCTTAAAGAAACTAATATAGTGATTCAATTAGCGGATTGCTCAAATGCTTGTCCAAAGGGTGTGTTAGAAGATATCTTAGTTCAAGTAGGGAATATGCTTTTTCCAATTGATTTTTATATTTTATAGATGGGCACCGATGATACATCTTCTTCCACTCTGATTTTATTCGGAAGGTTGTTCTTGAAAACGACTAGAACAAAAATAGATGTTCATGATGGATCTTTAACAATGGAATTTGATGGTGAATTAATTAAG
>JAOTAY010000189.1:2591802-2603783 GCA_025629805.1 Erythroxylum baracoense | reverse complement strand
TCTTTTGCCGTCTTCTTCTCCTCTATGCTTGACAACACCTCATCTGCTAGTGCCAAATGAAGATTTGCAATAGCATTCCCATCTATCTCATTCCACTTTTTATCTGTGACTCCAGCTAACCGTTCACTAATGGTCGCCAGACAATTATCTTTTCTCAAGATAGCCTTCGTCTTCAACTCCCATAACGAGAAATCACTCCCATTGAACTTTTCAATCTCAAATTTTGCTGCCATTGCTTCTATCACGAACAAAATTGAGCTCCCACTATTTCACGTGAATAGTATTTGTATGTATGAACAATACCCGTATATGTGAATAGTACCGTATTCGTATATATGAATAGTACACCAGGTAAGTTCCCAGGAAAGAGAGGCGGGTCACAAACAGACACATTTAAGTACCAAGTCTTTCCTTAGCCAGAACTTTCCTAGATATGCACTTCCACACTACCACACTAAAGCTCCACTGCACCAAATGAACCTTTCTCAAGAAAATCTTTTCTGATGTAAAAGATCAGTCAAAACTGCGACCACAGAGCATACTCTAAATTTTAAGAAAAGCACACCTTAGCTCTGATACCACTTGTTGTGAAAAATCGACTGGATTAGAGCAGGTTTGCAGCTAAATAAGACTGAAGTAATAGTAATGAACACACAGATTTTACATAAAAAAACCCCTAAATTAGGGTAAAAATCACGGGCAAGGATAGAAGAATTTTACTACTAGAAAAGTAAAGAATTACAAGGAGAAAACTACACCTACAAAAATATACAAAATATTTGTGTCTCTCTTTCTCTCTCTTTTCTCTCTCACCTCACGTCTCTCTTGTTTTATATTCTCTGCCGCCCCACCGCGCCACCCTCCCTCTTTGCTCTCTTCATCCAGGAGAAGTGTAGGATGGCTGGCCATTTGGCCAGCCATCTTTGTTTTATTAAGCTAGTAGGCATCAAATTCGATGCCTACCAGCCGCTATTATTGACATGTAATTCCTTACTCAGACTAGCTCGGACTCACTCTTCGCTGACTATAAATGCTTAGTAATGGCTGGTAATATGCAACAATCAAAAGGGAAAAAACAATAATAAAGAGGTGGGAGCGAAAATACAAACTTTATTTTTTTACTTTAACTTGTTTGATTATTAAGAATAGATATTATTAATAGGATACTGATTTTATCAAAATTTTTAATTTTGTTTCGTTAATTTACCAAATAAAGCAAGTTTTGTGTAATACATTATTTTTATTTTTATCATAAGAATTATTATCATTATATAAAATTACTAATTTTTATTTTTATTAATTATTTTAATAATTAATTATTTTTATTTTTATTAATTATTTATAAAGTACAAAAGTTTTGGATTAATTATTTACACAATAAATCATATAATAACTAAATATAAGTAAAAAAATTCATTATTATTCCTAATATTTGATACCAAACACTATCATAACTATTAACTCATTTAATCTTATTTTTAATAATTACATATTAAATATGTATAACTAATTATTTTATTCTCATTTTAATTCTTACTTTTCACTCTCATTCTTAGTTTTTAATTTTGATTCCTTTATTATTGATTATCAAACTTAGGCCTAAGTCTTCTCATAAAGTCAACGAACCTCGGTGCAAAAGGCTCCGATTTGTGAGGGTAAGAGGAGAGATATTAATTATATACATCCTTTTCTTTTGCCTTATATTAATTATATGCATACTTTTCTTTTGCATTTTCACAAAAAAAATTATTTTTGTGACTTGAACCTATAATCTTCCAATCACAAAGAGCAACTATTGTTTAGTTTATGCCCTACTCTAACTTTATATATTCATTTTAGATATAGAATCAAGTTAGTATCCGACATCCTCTACGAACATAAGCTGCTTTCTGTTCCAATTTAATATCGAACATTCAGTTCAATTACAAAATGGTATTTATTTCATTCTAGCACCCCGACCACCCATTACTTATCAGATCTAAGACAGTACCTCTTGCCCTCTCAAAGGTTTCAAAGCACTTTATAATCATGTATTCATCAATCACAATAACACATCATTTACAAACACACACACGATACTATGATATGCCAATACACATGATACCAATTGCATCAAAACAAGATATAGATAGCTTTACTATTTAAAGAGATTAATCTTTTATCTTGAGGATCTCATTTCTCTTTTAGCCTAATAGACTCGCTCTAATACCACTTGTTATTCTTTAATAGTATCCAAGAGGGGGTGAATTTGGTCAAATCAAAATTTTGGCTTATGTTTGATACTTTTATGAAGAGTGTCAAAAATTATCATAAATACAAATATAAAATAAATTAAATGAATTAAATTATAAAACAAAGAGTAAGGGAAGAGAAACACAAGCTAATTTGTAATGGTTCAACATACAATCCTTGTCTACATCCACTCCTAAGACCTGTCATGAATTTCCACTATGGATCTCCTTCTAAGGAGAAAAACACCCTTTGTATAATCTTTTATTTTGAGAAAGAGGAACGTCCTTTTTAATATTTCTTCAATGTAAAGAGGAATCTTCTTTTCAATCTTACTTTATGGTAAAGAGGAAACCTAAATTGTTAACTCAAGATTTATGATTAACGATTTTAATGATAATTATATAATTTTTCAAAATTCAAATCGGATTTATTTTCTTATATAAGTAACGATATAATTCTTAAAAAGAAATAAAATCATGAAATAATTGCTTTTTTCTTGCAGGTACATTCTTTATAAACTTGCTTTTTAAAAATGGTTTCATGACATCCAGAAAGATCTTACTAATTCCAATAATCAGCTTCAAAAGCCTTGATAGAATGTTCTTCTTAACGCATAAATATCAAAGATTTCAGCATATTTTGAAGATTAAACAACGATTAGTTGAAAAAATTATCTATTTAAGAAAGAGCCACTACATTTGCAAAACATACAATACACAAGACACAGACAAGAGACTTGCGAAATATCTTAGAGCGTCAATATTCTTGAAAGTTATATCAAACTCTTTGTGCATTAGAAAGTGATATCACTCTATCAAAAGAGATTGTAAAATCCTTTATACAATTTTTTTGTTGAGAGCTTGTAGACGCTAGCAAAATACTACTATTGTGGAAGGTTAAAAAACCTTTAAAAATATATACACATGTGAGTTTGAAGAAGATCGTCAAATTACTACTTAATTTTTATAGTGAAATACTCATGTTGGATACCTGGGGACTGGATTAGGCTTCGTTATAAGTTGAACCAGTATAAATCTACCTTGTCATTATCTCTCTATTCCTTACTTTTAAATTTCCGCGTTATTAGTTTTCAAGAGGCTCCTTCAAGTTTTCAATAGGCTCCTTTTGTTTTTATATCATAAGAGGTTTCTTCCAAAAGTTAGCAGGCTCCTTTTGATTAAACAGGCTCCTATCGTTTTGAGCATTAACAGCCTCCTTCCCTTTTTAAAATTAACAAGATCTTTTCGAAAGCTTATAGGACCCTTCTATTTATAAATTTATTTTATTTAGCAGGATCTTATCGATTTGAAAGCACTTTAAATTTTTTATTACACACAATTCACCCCCTCTTGCATGTGTTTGCTTTATCATTTGATATTAGAGTGAGGTTTTACATTTATTGTGTTTTACAGCAAGTTATAGATTATGGCAAACAATTTGAGAAGCCTTAAAGGACAATCTATCGCTAAGCTTCCTTACTTCAATAGAAATAACTACTCATACTGGAAAGAGAGAATGAAAATCTATCTCTAATATGTAGATATTGAAGTCTGTCAAATCATTAGAGTTGGAGCTACACTTCCCGTTACAAAAAATGTAGAAATATGGTCTGATGTTGACAAAAGAAAAGCACAACTAAACACTAAAGCAACATCATCTAATATGTACACTATCTCTAGAAGAATATGAGCAGATATCCTACTGCTCTATAGCAAAGAAAATATGGGATAAACTACAAGTCACCTTTGAAGGAACAAATGAGGTAAAGAAACATAGAATAAGCCTTTTAGTGAATCAATACGAAACTATTGGCATGAAACAGGAAGAAACCATAGGCGAATTCTTCAGACAGTTCAACAACATCATCATGGGTTTAAAGAACTTGGGAAAGATATATCCCAATGATGAGCTCGTAATGAAGATTCTAAGATCACTACTAAAGAAATGGAGACCTAAGGTGACAGCTCTAGAAACTGCAAAAGATCTAGACATTATTTCACTTGACTAGCTACGAGAAAATCTGATGATCCATGAAATTGAGCTTAGGCGAGATGAAGGATCCTCCTACAGAAAAGGAATGGCACTAAAAGCAATTGATGAATCTAAAGGTGATGAAAGTGATACTGAGTTGCAAATAGATGGAGATGACGAGTTCAACTTCATGGTCAGAAAATATGCCCACTTCTATAAAAGGAAGCTGATGAAGAAAAGAGAAGGAAACAAGAAAGATGCGAATAACAGGTTCCTATCAAAAGGTAGCAATAGCAATAGCAATACATAAAACAATCAAATCATATACTATCACTGCAAGAAGCTTGGACACACGAGACTTAAATGTCCTCTTCTTCAAAAGGACAAGTCAGAGAACAAAAAACCTAGAAAGCAAGCGATGACTGCAGCCTGGTTAGATGAGGATTCTGAAAACTTTGAAGAAGAAGAGCCAGAAGAAGTCAGCAACGTTTGCTTCATGGCTGAATCAGGAGACGATGAGGTATATTATTCTGACTCTGATATTGAAGTTGATGAATTGAAAAATGCATATCATGAATTGTATTATCAGTACAAAAGGTTGACAGTGATGTATTTCAAAGAAGTTGAGAAGTCTAAGAACAATGATGCATCTTTGAAGAGTAAAACTAAATTATTAGAATTTATGAATGAGAGTTTGGCGATCAAAAATATGTCTCTTGAAATTGATTATAAGCAAAAGATCGTTGAAAAGGAAGCTTTGGAAGAAAGAGTAGCTAAGTTGGAAAATACTTTGCTTAAGAATGACTCTGATAAAGTGAGATAGCTGGAAGAAAAGGTTGTCGACCCAGAACCTGAGAAAGAGAAATGTGCAGGGAAGATCTTATCTCTAGAAAAAGATCTTACAAAGTTTGTTGATGGAAGGAACAACCTTGATGCACTACTTAGTAGTGGTAAATGTGTTTTTGATAAAGCTGGAATAGATTACAATGAAAACAATAATAGTAGGTCATACAAGAATTTCTTTGTTAAATCCAGCAGTAGCTATAATCAAAACAGTAGGAACCTGATATATGGTAGAAATTATAGCAATTCTCACTTATCTGTTTTATGTTTCTACTGTGGTAGACATGATTAAATTAGTCATTCTTGTAACTTTCGTAAAATGGAGAAATTATCTCAAATGTATGTTTGGAGACTGAAAGGTCAAGCTGCTAACCTGAAAGGAACCGGAAAAATTTAGGTACCTAAAATGAGGTAATATTTTCTTGCAAATACGCTTCAAAATGGAGATAAAAACTAATGGATAGTCGACAATGACTGTTCTAGACACATGACAGGTGAAATATTACATTTCAATTATATTGAAAGAAAAGGCCGAATTAATGTTGTTTTCGCTGATAAAAATAAAGCAAAGGTCTTCGAAATTGGTAAAATTGGTGATTCTGACTCCACCTCCATTGATAATGTCCTTTATGTTAATGGTTTAAAACATAATCTGTTAAGCGTAAGTCAATTATGTGACAAAGGTAATAAAGTCATTTTCTATGCATCTTATTGTGAAATGGTCGATAATTATAATGATAATATTACATTCGTTAGTCCTAAAAATCAGAACATATTTTGTGCTCATCTGGAAGACATCTCTTCATAAAGTGTTAAGTGTTTTACTTCTCTAGAAAAGGATTTGTTTATCTGGCACAGAAGATTTGGACACGCTAGCATGAGCATGCTATCAAAATTGTCCAAAAATAAATTAGTAAGAAGACTACCTACTTAAAGTTTTAAAGCAATCAGGTTTATATATATATATATTTCGGTTAATTATGTAATTTACACGTCAATATAAATAAATTTATAATTTAAAATAAATAAATAACAATAATCTTTCAATCTTCTAAAAATTTTATTCTAGGAACCTTATTAAAGTATTTATAACTTAATAAAAATTTTAAGTATAATAAAAAGAAATTTCACATAAATCTAAATTCACTAAAACTCTATTTTATAAATTTCTATAAGCAAGAAGATTTACATGCGTCTTTAATTCTGAGTCACTAAGGTAAAGGAAAATGTCTCTATATATTTCCAATTTCCTATTTTGAAAAGTAAGTGATTACTCAATGTTTAGCATAGTATCTAATAGTATTTATATAACTTTACCCTTACGAGCTAACCAGTGCAAGTGGAGATTAATCTGAGTGTAAATAGCTTAAAAGCGTCTTATCATAATTAGGGCCCTCCTAGAACACCCTGTGAACTTAAAAAAAAAACTCTAATAGAATTAAAAGACACAACATTTTTAAGAATTTAAGAATTTCTAAAAAAGTTAAAGAAGGAACAATTATCCTATTTATAGTATTTATCATAATCTTTCTTCAATTAGGACCTATTTTAGTTCTAACTTTCTAAATACAAGTAAATGATATACAAAACTAAACAATTAGACAATGAAAAGAACTAGCCTAAGTCTCTTAACTGCTGATAGATCATGATCAGAGCTCACTTTGGTGAGGATCTGTTGCTCTCCCAGATAGTGTTTTCTTAACCTTCTCCTTAGTCTTTTGCACTGTTTCTCCGGCGAATGTCGTCGCCGATCTCGCTGAATCCTCCACTGCTTCTTTACTCTTCTCCAAGCTCACTGCAACAGCCTCTTTCATCTTCTCTCCAGCTCCTGCACTTTCTCTGTTCTCTTCAGTCTCGATGTGACTTCCCCTAAAACTGACGAAGCCGCAGAATTGTATCAATCACCTTAAGAATCTGAAAGTATAAATGGTGGACAGAAAAGGGTATTCGTTAGTTTATGAAACTCACTCGAGATTTGGAGGAAAGATGCTTGCTTGAACTTGATTCATCATGGTTTTAAGTCTCTCCCAATAACCTGAAAACACAATTCTAAACATCTCTGAAATAGTTGGTCTCTTTGCTCGATCCACCTGCTCTGTGGAGCCCATTTGTCCTTCATTTCCTTTGGTTGCAACGAAGATGAAGAACAGGAATAGTGTTACGAGGACAGCAGATTTTCCAACCCAATTCATCAGTTCAGAATTCAGGTGGTAAATAATGCACTGAAGAACTTATTTTTTGATGAAATGAACCAGGAATGAAGCCAAGAATAAAGAGATGTTTTAATAACTTTTGATGATGATTATAAGATAATGTCAACAGAAAATCTGTACATTTGAATATGATATTATAATTTATAAGAATACGACACGTTCGTGGGTTGCACTAAATTACAAAACACAAGTATTTGAAACGTGTCGTCCTTGTAGGCTTGGTTAGTGTACGGCTTTTATGATTCTACTACACATGAAGGCTTCGGTTTGTTCCATCTTTATTGTGAAATAATTTATGTAAGTTGGCTAATTTTGATACACAATATCCTCAAAATTACAAAATTAAATTTTATATGTTTAGACTTTTTATATAACTCTAAATTTGAATTATTTGAAATTCTATCAATTTCAAATATTCCAGAAAAAATTGACAAATTTGAGTTGGGGCTCACTGTTGTTACTTGTAAAGTTAAGCAAAAAGATTAGTATTATAATGGCATCATTTAGTGTATATGTCCTTATTGGTACATGAGATGGATTGTGAGTAATGTACAGATTTTATTACTTTAGAACTAACAGAAACTTTCTGTAGAAGAACATATTTGTTCTCTCTCATATTTAAAAATGGTAGCTCTTTCACTTTCAAAAAAATATATCGTTACTTTTTTTTTATAAAGAAGGAGGGGGCAACCCCGAAGGAATAACAGAAACTCAGATCCCATTCATCATTGTGTCCCTGCTATAGGCGCTACTAATAGAGTCCTCCCACAAGATGCGTCGCAAGGAAGAAGAAGGATCCACCAAACATGTAGTACCCCAAGCTTGGCTCTCGGCATTCTTGGCTAGATAATATGCGGCCTGGTTCTGTTCTCTCAAGATATGCCCTACTTGAACTAACCAAGGTCTGTTCAACAGATCCTTACACCATTGGACAATGCTCCAGACCTGACCTAACGCCTCTTCCGTTCCCTTAATCAGTCTGACTACCTTCTTCGAATCCAGCTCCAACATAAGACATCTATAACCCTTCCTTCATGCAAATTGAAAACCATGCAAGACTCCCCAAATTTCCGCTTTCAAGACTAAACATTCCCTAATCTTGAGAGAGAAGCCTCCCAACCAGCTATCTCTTTCATCTCGTAAAAGGCTCCCACATTTAGTCACCCTATCATTGTGACTGATACTACCATTTGTGTTCAATTTGCTCCACCCAACTGGAGGTTTGATCCACCTTACACTTCTAGTTGCATACCTTCCAACACTAGTACCAAGAGCTAAAGCTTTTGCAAAAGCATCATTAATTTCTTTAATCTGTTTCGCAATCCAGCGTACCTTGTCATCGCGGTCTGGCCAATTATGCAAGTAGATCCATTAATTTCTCCACTTCCATATCCACCATAAGGCAATAGCAAACCTCGTACCTAGGTACCCGCTGCTTCCACCTTTATCTTTGCAGGCAAGGTTCTTGTCAAACCACCCGTTGAAAGTCTCAAGATCGCTAGAACTACTCCGCTCAGCTAAAAGCAGCTTCTCCCATATCTCTTTTGCCACTATGCAGTCCTGAAAAACATGCTCAACATTCTCTATCAGATGACCACACCAAGGACAACTGGCTTCTTCACTGATTCCCTCTTCTCACTTTCTCTCTATTACACATAATTCAGCCTCTTCTAACCAACCATAGGAAGGTTTTGATTTGATTGGGAATTCTCATTTTCCAAATTTTCTGATAGGTGGCATTTGGTACTTGACATTTATCACCCTTTAAGGCAAGATAGGCAGACCTCACGGAGAATATACTAGTTTCTTCTAGTGTCCAGGTAAGTTCGTCCATCATTTGGTCATCGAAACAAATCACCACTGCAACAAGCTTACTCTCAATGTCTTCCGGGAGTAAATAAATTTGGATTTGGAAATAACCCTCTTTAAATATTCACTTATTTTAGATATAAATAGCAATATAATTATTTCTTAAATAGCAAAAATATCCACAAAATATTAAGTAAAATAATAATTAACAGTTTTGTTTTTCAAAAATATTTAATGCAATTCGAAACATGTATAATTGTATGTAATTATAGTTTTGCTATAATTTTCACGGTAAAATTAGGAAATAAGTTAATGTAAGGTTTTATAAAATTTTAATTTAAATGACATAAATAATTCTCTCTCTTTTTTGTTATATGTTTCATAATTACATGCCAAAATATATATATAGGAGCCAAGATCAACCAAAATTTGGTAACCAAAGTAATTACAATTATCACATTACTTTATCACAAAACCACTATATGGTTGAACGTGGAAAATGGCCATCTTTAAGTCTTTACCTTGTTGTCTTGTAGCTATGAGTCCTCTGCGTTGTGTAGATAGTTCTGTTCGTGCGGAAAACCATGGTGCCGTTATGCTCATGCCACATTTTATGGTGATATAAAGGATGCAGAAACCATGCGTAAAGTGAAATCATCTCAAGCTTTAATTCGGTTTTTACTCATCTTTTGAATGATTTTGATATTCTTTTTGTAACACGAAAAGTTGGAATGGATCTTTTTCTTTTTGTTTTTCTTGCTGACATTTAGTGTTTTATGATTTTTATTGCATCTTGTAATGGCATTGCCTGGAATTTTCCTTTTTGACACAAAAATATTAATATAAATAATCAAACATGATCTTTAAAAATTTTATGATGTTACGAGTATATATATATATATATATAGATAGATAGATATAGATATAGATATAGATATAGATATAGATATAGATATAGATATATATAATAATTGAACTTAATCTTTTAAATATTTTTTAAAATATCGAAGAACTATATGATTTGGGAGTACTAATGTTATCCGCAACTAAAATTAAATGATGAATCTTAAAACTTAAGATTAGCTAAGGGTCAATTACTAAAAAAAATCTTAAATTTTATACAATTTTGTAATTATAAGCTGAAGTTTAAAAACTAGAAATATAATACTTGATTTTTCAATTTTTCAAAAATAATCCAACGTTAATCTCTTTTTTAATGATGCTAATGTGACAAATCACTTCAACTATGTTATGGTACACATAGGACACATGTGTCATGCCAAATCCACATCAAATTTTAATTTAATTAAATTAAATTAAATTAAATTAAATTAAACAATAAATAAATATAGTTATATGAGCCTAAGTTTCTCTTCTTTGTGTACCCTTTCTGTCTTTCAGTTAAACAGCAACTGGCGATGCTGTTGGTTTCATCTTTAGTGGTCTATCTCTCTCTCTCTGGCAACACTCGAGGGAGGTATAGCACCCACCGTATTAGTTTTCTTTAGTGATCGCCTATAGGCCCCCCTATCTCACATGAGCTAAGACTTTCGTAATACGTAGGTAATTAACACATTATGATAAACATATACAGATATTCATGCAATCTTAGCAATCTAGATATGATTTTCCTGGATTTATATGTATCTTATTTATCTTGTGTAATCTTCAATATCTTAGTTGTTATTATCATATACGACATATGTGTATAAATACATGTACAAGCTATTCAGAAAATACACAAGTAATACAATACAATTTCATATCAATTACTTTGTTCTTCTATTCTTTCATGGTATTAGAGCCCATATATTTCTTTTAGCTACTTACACCTATTCGGTCTACATCTAACCACACCCGATCAACACACAAACACAAGACATTCTTTCTGCAAACGCAACCACAACCTTCACTTAGTCCTTTCTTCAAACACGTACCATACATACAAATGACAGCAAAAACCAACACACAAAACATCTACCGAGCCACACTTTCAAACCAATAATCAATAAACCTTTCTCAAACACCCACCCTGCATACATAAAGGCAGATACCAACACACAAAATGTCCTTTTTTTTCAGAACCAGTACATTACAAACCAAATTACCCAATGGCTAAATCTACTTCCCCCATATTACCATACAATCAGATTACAAACTTCCTAACTACGAAATTAGATTCTTCAAATTACCTCATTTGGTGCAACCAAGTTCATTTCATTCTTGTCACCTCTGATCTCATTGGCTATGTTGGTGGATCTATTCCACACCCTCCAGATGTCGAATCTTCATACTACATCAAATGGAAAAAGATTGATCGACTTATCTACTGCTTTCTCACCGTGTCTCTGTCCAGCTCCACTGCTCGACTTGCCATTAGATGCATCACAGCCTGTGACCTCTGGCTCAATTTAGAGCAACATTTCATACAACAGTCTAGCTCCCAACGCTCTCTACTCTGACAAAAATTGCATACCCTACAGAAAGGACAACAATCAATTACTGAATATCTTGCAACTATCTCCACTACGGCAGATGAGCTAGCGGCTATCGGTGGTAAAATTTCATATTCTGACCTTATTCTTTTTACTTTGAATGGTTGACCTGCAGATTTCGAATCCTTCATCACGACAATGGAGAATTGCAAACCCAGCATCTCTTTTAGCGAACTTCAGGCAAAGCTCCTCATCCACGAGCAGCGACTACTCTCGTTTCACTCCTCTCCATCGTCAAACACTGCTCTCGTCGCTTCAATTGGTCATCCGTCCTCTCCATCCAACTTCAGATGTGGTGGCTCAGGCCATCTCCAACCAAGGCATCAAAACACCAAATTTAGTGTTTTGGTGCAATAAATCCACTCCAAAGAAGACACCAAATCTTCACACTAAAATGGTGCAATGAATAGTAACACAC
>JAOTAY010000189.1:2572570-2583058 GCA_025629805.1 Erythroxylum baracoense | reverse complement strand
AAGAAAGATAAATATAACCCAAGAACTTTCATTCAACACCAATCAATCCATAAAACATAAATCAATCCCTAAAATAGTCTACATCCCTAACCCTTCCAGTACATGATAGAAGAATTCAAATACATAAAAACAATCAACATTCAAGACAGGGTATAGAGAGAAGAAGGAGAAAGAAGACAAAACAAGCTTGCTTCCAATCTTGATTCAATCCTCCTTTTTCCTCTTCTTTTCCTCTTTTGGTTGCCTCCCTTAGTGTGCTACCTTGTTTTCAGTGCCAGCCCCCAATTTGGTCTTTAAAACGAGTATTTATAGTGTCTTGGGGTCAAAGAAACCTAGTTTTTGCTAAATAGGGAAATGAGGATCGTAGCAATGCCAACAAAGTCCATTAAGCAGACTTAATGTCCACTGGAAAGACCTTCTCGGGTCTTCTGGAGTAGTTTGGCCAGAGAATGTCCGGTAGGTGGACATTATATCTGTTGAGTGGACCTTCTCGGGTCTTCCAGCTTTTCGTCTTCACTCATGTCCGTTTGGAGGGACTTCATGTCCGCTGGGCGGACCTTCTCAGGTTCTCTACAGAAACATGCAATTTTGACCCTTTAGATGGCAAAATCTCTTATTGGAGTCTGCATGAAAGTAGTAGAACTCAACGTACTCTTTGAAAGAGTACTTGAATGACCTTAATCCAACATCCACAGAGAAAGTTTTGCCTATTGTTCCAAAATATATCCATTTGCACCTATTAAGCAATAAAGTTGAAATGTGTGAGAATTAACCAAATAAAGCGTAAAATTCACATAAAGATAAGTCAAATTAGTTCCAATTCATACCAAAATCATATATAAATGATTTGAATTATCATGCATCATTCAACAGACTCAAAGGCATAGAAAGACTTTAATCGGAAGTTTCCATGGTTTGCAAAGGATTTTCATAATATTCAACTTAGATTGGCCCGTGATAGATTTAATCCATTCGGTAATATGAGTATATCTTATAGCATGTGATTGGTAATTCTTGTGTTTTACTATTTACCTACATGGAAGTGCATGAAGGAGCCCTTTTTCTTATTGTGCTTGCTTATTCCAGGGCCAATTACTCATGGTAAAGACATTGATATATATATGTAACCATTAATTAATGATCTAAAAGATCTTTAGGAAGTTGTAATAAAAATTTATGATGCTATAGAAGGTGAAAATTTTAAAATGCATGTCGTTTTGTTATGGACTATAAATGATTTTTCAGCCTATAAAAAGTTGTCCTGATAGAATACTAAAGGATATATGGTGTGCCTTATATGTAATGATTAAACTCATTCTATAAGGCTACGAAGTAAAATATATTATATAAGGCATTATCGTTACTTGTCAATATGGGCATAGATGACAAAGAAGCAAATTGTTTAGTGGCAAACTAGAACATATTGAAACTCCTTTGCACTTATTAAGACATGATGTGCTAGATCAATTATCATATTTGCAAGAGTTTATACCTAGCAAACACTCAAGTAATAGAAAGTGAAAGCAAACTTTTTTCGATGGGTATTGATAGCAAATTGAAATATAAAATTAAGGCTAGATTAGACTTGTAAGAAAATATTTGCATTTGAAAAGGGGAGATAATGGGTCATACATGATTCCATATGATTGTTAAACTATGTCAAAAAAAGATAAACAAACATTTTGTTAGTTTCTTAATTCATTTAAATTTCCTAATGGGTACGCCTCTAATATTGACCGTTGTATCAATGTAAATGATGGAAAGGTTTTGGGCTTAAAGAACCATGATTTTCATGTGCTTCTACAATGATTGCTTCTTGTTGGAATATGTGGTTGTTTTTTAAATGATGTGTCTACAACTTTAAGTGAACTGGGTAATTTTTTAAAACAGTTATGTTGTATGACACTGAAATTAGAAGAACTTGAACAAATGGAAAAGACATTAATTTGATTTTTTGTAAGCTTGAACTGGTGATTTTACCATCATTCTTTGATGTTATGGAATACTTGGTAATTAACTTGTCATACGAGGCAAAACTTTTTGACTCAGTTCAATTTTGATGAATGTTCTCGATTGAAATGTAATTTATTTTCAATTATATATTTATTTTATTTTGTTATTATTTAGTAGAAAATGTTGATCTTTTATACTTATTTAGGTTTTTTTAGCTCTTTTAAGCATTACTTGTGTGATAAAGCTCGACCTGAAGGCATTATTGTAGAGGCTTATATGTCAAATTAATGTTTAATGTTTTATTTTATGTACTTAGATGATATTAAAAAATAATTTAATAGAGAAGAAAGTAACTTAGATTTTGATCAGGATGGTAGCTTATCAGTTTTTTCCCAAAAAGTAAGACCATTTGGAACAGGAAAATATATGGAATTGTGGAGTTAATTAGAGAAGAACTTGAAATTAGCCACTGGTACATTTTGAACAATTATGAGAAAGTTGACTCATATATGGAGTATGTATGTTACTCCTCATACTTTAGTTCATATTATAATTTAATATTTAGCCTCTCTTTTCTTACATCAATTTATATTTTAATTAGAGAGCACAAAAGTGAGATTAGAAGCAAAGGTGAAGTTATGTTGAAGAAAGGCATAAGATAAAATTTCCATTTTAGTTTAGGACCCAAATAAGTTATCTTTGCAAAAGTAGGAAAAATGAACATTATTGTTAATATTACAGCATTATTTTTTAGTAATTTTCTTTTTCTTTTTTTACAGATGATATGGTTACATAATTGTAAATTGCTAGAAGTGACGAAAGCATTATATTATGTGGCATGTGGGCCTTATATATGTGACAAAAAATATACAAATATAGTTAGAATTTACAAAAAAGAACATGATAGTCGCTTTAGAAATCAAAACTATGGGGTTATTATTAAAGGACAACATAAGGATGATTTTATTGACTTCTGTGGTGTTATCATTGAAATAATTGAGTTGGATTACTTCAAGGATAGATAATTTGTTCTAGTTAAGTGCAAACGGTTTTATCTTTGTAACAAAGGGATGAACATAAAAGTTAAGTCAATATTACTAGCATCAATGTTAGTAAAACTTGGTATGAAAATAAACCATTTGTGATTACAAGTTAAGTAAAGCAAGTGTTATATCACAATAACACTATATCAGGCAACAATTACAAGTTGTGTACAAATCTAAACACCAAAATCTTTTTTAAGTTTTTGAAAAGGAAAATGGTGAAATGGGTCAAGATAATGATGACGTAAAACAAGAGATTGAATTACAGGGGAATAAAGTGGTACTCAAATTTGAAGATGAGGATATATCATCCTTTTATAAGAGAGACATTAATCTCAATATATTAAAAGCATCAAAGTACAAGACAATCTTGTAGTATAAAAGGATGAAGACTATATTGAGGATGAATTATGTGACAATGATAACACTTTCGCTGAGTATAATAGTGACAAAGAGTCAAAGCACAATGTAATTAATGATGATAATTTTAAAGATCTTGATTATGATGATTAAATATATCTTGAAAGTGTTATTTCTTTTTTTTTTGTAATATTGGTAACATTTATCTTGCTAATGCAATTAATAATGATGATTTTGAAGATTTTAATTATGATGATTAAGAATGTATCTTAAAAGTGCTCTTTCTATAATATTGGTGACATTTATCTTACTAATGTTAATATTTTTTATTCTATTTTGTATATGTTATCTTTCTCACTAATGTTGGTTTTTCTTTATTCAATTTTGTATATGTAATGTTTATTTTTTTAATATGATGTTTTTTTCGAAATTCTACAGTATAGAACCTAGTAGAAACAAGAAAAAGAGGTGTCTGTTATAAAAATTCCATAAGGCAACATTGTGCAAGTTCAACTAGAATAGTTAGTTGATTTCAGAAATTTAATTCCTAACTAATAATAAAGTTCTACCTCAAATAATAATGAAACTAGTAATACAGGCTTGAAGTTTGTTTATGCCTTTGAGTATACATATACTCAAATGTATATCTTTACAGTTTAAAATTTTTCTTATTATATCCAAAAGAAACAAAACATCTTCTAGCACAGTGCCACAACGTAGCAATAACAACATTTTGCCTTCAAGAACTACACGACAACATTCTACCTTAAACAATAACGAAGTTAGTCGTGCAGGTTTGTAATTTTTTTATGCCTTCAAGTATAATTATGCTCTAATACATATTTCTATAGTTTAATCATTTTCTTATCACAATGAAGGAAGACAAATTCCTTGAAAATGCATTCGAAAAATTTGTGGAAATTATTCAAAATTTATAAATTTTGTAACAATGAATTTGAGATTAATTGTATTTTTACTTATGGTTTAGAGTTGAAATTGAATGTTATGGATATTGAGAACACAAAAGTTTTAAGCTATGTTACTTCATTATTGAAAAAAGGACCATGGATTACTATTTCAAGTTGCACAAGTATTATAAGTCTTTTGCTTCTAAAGTAAAGGCACGAAGCCATGTACTAGAAAGAATGACTAAATAAATTTGGAATAGTGTATGTGATTATTGGTCTAACCCAAAAGTTCATGTTTAATTTTTTGCCTTAACATTTGCTTACATTAATTTTGTATAATGAATTAACCACTAAACTATGTTTTTTTCTTAAACTTAGGAAAATTGTAAGGAAAGGGTGAGCAGATCAAAAATAAAAATACCTCATAATCAAGGGTCCAAGTCATTTGTAGTTATTCAAAATGAATGTATAAGATCTATGTTTACAAGTTATACTTTCATGAATAAGAATTAAATTATTTATTATACCTTGATTTTTTATTTTATAAAATAAAGTGAAAAGGAACTTTATATACAAAAGTGTCATATAATCATACTATATAAACTCACATGATATAATCATACTATATAAAATCACTCTCTATAAGGAAGATAAAGGATTGATGCAATAAGAAGCAAAAACCAATTATAAAAGTATAAAAGTTTGCTCAATATTTTTGTTCATTTACCAATGTAGTAGTGATATGTTAGTTGAATATTAGTTTTCTTCTTTTATTTTATAATAAGATGCAAGAGATGTTGGAGAAGTCTAAATCAGAGAGTAATGAGCTCAGTGCAAACGAGATTTATGATATAAAAGTTAGTACTTATTCAAGTTATATGAAAAGCCTCGGCTTTAGCCCCAAACTAGATGTTCCAACTCTACATATAAGACAATCATTACACATCTTTAAGAGGAAAACAATAACCTTAAGGCTGCATTAAATGTTGAAGTAATCAAGGAAGAAGAAACTCGAGTTAAATTATTAAACTATGATATGTTATTCAAAAAGTTACTTGGCTTGAATTATGATAGAAATGATGAGGAAAGTAAAGGGTATTCATTCTAAATCCTAGCCTTTTTCTATTATTTCATATGTATACTATAGTTTAACTTTAATACTTTTTCTTGAATTATAAAATGGATGAAATTGCAACTAATGAGTGATCATATTGTGAATGGTAAAATTATGTGATGTTTGGTTTAATTTGAATCCAATAATTAGTGTATCAGTTTTTTCATAATAATTTTAATTAACTTTAATCAAGCTTGTTATTTGTATAGATTTGGACAAAACTTTTGGCTAATCATTGACAATATGTCTAGACATATTTCAATTGATGATATTTTTTCTCTGTGGCCTGTACGTCTACTCATCCTCTCACGAGACCAACGCTCAGAAATCACTTAGTATACCCTAAGCAAACTTCTCTTGTCCGTGTCATTCTCATCTGCGTCGCTTATTCTCTTTGTACCCTGACTCTTTACATTCTTATTGCCTCTTAATTTCTCTCTCAAACTTCACAAAGCTCTTCTACAATGGCAAGAACAAAATTAAAAGGACAGAAGAAATTTTTGGCTTCAACTTCTAACTATGGCGAAACACACTGTCATGAACAAACCTTTGCTTCTGATTCCTCATCTTTGTCTCCCATAGTAGGTTCTTTAAACACTACTATCGAACCTGTCTCTGTCTCTTTAAAGCTCAAAATTTCAGAAATACCCAGTTAGGAGACCCCAAAATATAGGAAAAGGAAAATTGTTACCATATTGTATCTAGATTATCCTGATTCCTCTTCAGATGACAAAGAAGAAACAATTGAAAAACAATATGCTTCTGACTTAAAAGAAGAAGAAGAGGAGGAAAAGAAAAGGGAGAAGATAGAAAGAAGAAAGTGAAGAAGAAGAGACTTTCAGTAAGGGGGAATTACTAAAAAATGTGAGATTCCATATACCTATTCTCTCCTTACCCTTTCCTATTCCAAAAATGTCTGCAAATTGTAAACCTGGTCACAAAGAGAAGAAAGTGCCTGAAGTGCACTGGCAATAAATGACGATGGATCAGATGAAGAACCTTCTAGGTTAGAAAGAGGACCACAGATTAAAGGAAATGTTACAAAACAAGCCCCACAAAATGAAACTGTTGAGGTAGAAGAAAAAGAAAAAGAAGGATCAAAGAAAATAAAAAGGGAAGAAATAAGAAAAGGCACAAAGCCTTTAGCCAAAGAAAATATTGAGGATGTCATTACAAGGAATGAGCTATTCCTTGAAGAGGCTTTACTCGAAGAAATCCCTAAGGCCAAAAGAACAAAAACGAATAAATTAATCATTTTTCAGAAGGGAGAGGTTTCAACACCAATGAAGTTATTCCAATCGATGGAGGATGAAGCAAGATACAAGATGCGCTATAAGAAAAGAAAGGTGGTAGTTGGATGCTTCTTACCTCCCCATCTATTCGATGATATAAGTATTCCCATCACTCCCTATTTTCTTGCTGTTGGCTAGGTTTCTCTTAAACTTGGAAGAAACAGTGTGTGATGAACTGGTCAAATGTTTTTACACACATATGAGAAAGGAAGAAATTGATGGGAAGATGACAATCATCTCTTGGGCACGTGATTGCGAGATTCTGGTTATAGAAGAAACATTATGAGTGTAATTCCTGAAGGTAGGATAGACCTTCCTTATTATAAGTGGGACATTGCTGACATTGATCTGGGAGAAGTAGTGAACTTCAATTATATGAATACTAAAAATGCCCATAAAGGGAGACCTTGGTGCAGACACTTGGACCTTCTACTAAGATGCCTTGCATCCATTTTGACTACCTCCATTTTTCTAAGGAGTAGTTCAGTAGAGAGGTGTAGTGTCCTAGACACGTATGTGGTTTACAATTTGTTAAAGGGCAATAAGATGAATCTCCTGGCAATGATCCTGAAGTTCATGGTAGACATGGAAGTCACAAGAACATAACTAGTGGTCTACCTTATGAAATGCTGTTGACTAAGATTTTTGTATATTTTAGAGTGTCGTTTGATAACCTGAATTGGTATGAACCAGCAAAGTTTCATTCTTCCATTCCTTACCAATTTGGTTACAAGATGAAGGGCAACATATGGGTTAAAAAGAAGTCAGAAAGAGTTGCAGGTATCTTAAGTCCAACCCCACAAAAGTCAGCCTCTGTTCTACTCCAAAGCACGAATGACCTGATCTTGCAAGAACTGAGGGACGTTTGCTTTAATCAAGATCAAATGCATGAACAAATTGAAAGCCTTCAAAACTAAGTCTTGGATTTGCAAATTTTCCGTTGGAAAACTCTTCACTGACTAGGTCAATTGATTTTCTTTCTCATTACATTTCATTATGTTTTATTTCACTTCCTCCCTATACTCTTTTATTTTTGACAATGACAAAGGGGGAGAGTTTATGTTGATATATTTTTTGCATATATGATGATATATTTTTCAATGCATATCTTTCAATGTTGCCTCATGATTTCTCAATACTGCCTCGATTATATATGTGATCGATTCTGCTGTTGAACTTGTAAAAATCTATGATATATAAACGATAAGTTCCTTTCTTAAGAGATAGGCTCCTTCTAATTATATCTGAACATATAAAAGTCACATATATCTTTCGAAATCATCTTTATCTCTTTGAATTTTGAAAAATATATTTATTATTGCTTGTCATCATCAAAAAGGGAGAGATTATTAGCTAAAGGTTTATATTTAACAATTATGATGATAACTATATAATATTTTAAAATTCAAATTGGATTTATTTTCTTGTATAGATAACAGTATTACTTTTTAAAAAGAAATAAAATCATAAGAAAATTACTTCCTTTCTTGCAGGAAGCTTCCTAGTAAACTTTCCTTGTTAACATCTAGGAGAATCTTACCGTTTCTAATAATTAGCTCCAAAAATTTTTGTTCCAGCAAAGATGATATTGAAAAGCCAAAGTCAACCTAGAATTAAGATGAAGCAACGACTAGTTGAAGAAATTGACTATTTAAAGAAGAGCAACAACACTTGTGAAACAACGAGCATACACAGACTTTCAAAACATTTGAGCAATATCTATCTTCTTAAGAATCATATCATTCTTATTGTGCCTTAAAAAGTGAAATCACTCTATCAAAAGAGAAATTGTTATTTGAGAATTTATTTTTGATTTTACATTTTATTTTTTTGTGAGCTTTTAGAAACATGTTATATACTTTAAGTGCGAAAGGTTAGAAAACCTTGAAAAATATGTACTTATGAGTTTGAAAAGGCTCGTCAAATGTAATATTCAGATTCTTATAGTGAAATAATCAAGTTGGATACTTGGGGACTGGACGTAGGCTTGGATTGTAAGCCAAACCAGTATAAATTGACTGTGCACTTCTTCTCTCTCTTTGTAACTTTTAAATATCCATATTATATTGTGTGTGTATTCTTTTTAGCAAGAAGCTCCTTCACTTTTATAAGAGGCTCCTTCTCTTTTCAACTTGTAAGAGGATTCCTTTGGTTTTAAGATGCGCCTTCTATTTTTAAATTGTTTTATCAAGAGTAGGCTCCTTTCGTTTAAGCAGGTCCATCATGTTGTTTAAAAGGCTTTATCATTTGACAGGCTCCTATTCTTTTTATTCGTTAACTAGGATATGTTTATTATACGAATTGAAAGAACTTGCGAAATTTTTTTTCCACCCCCCCTTCTTGCGTGTATTTGCTTTATCAATGTTCACATATATATTTTATTTGAAAAGGATTATTATAATAATTCTATTCAAGTTTGCAGGGTTGCACGCACACATAAATTCCTTTTACATTACATCGTCACTTAAAGAATTAATTAAAAATAAATCAAATAAAGAAAATTATCTGTGATTTCATATTTGTAATTCCTATTTATGTGAAGAATATAAGCATATAACACCGTTTGCAATCCTTTTCATTTATCTACAAATATGGATTCAATTCAAATATGCGAGTACTTTATTTATGTGATATTTGATTTGGAATGTTAGGCATGAGAAATGATCACTTTATCTATTTTTGTACAAAACCATTTGAATTAATATAACAAAATGTAATTCTTTTTTAACTATAAATATAGGCTTTACTAAACCACATGATTTATTGTATCATATTGTTTTTTTTAATTCTATTGCATTTTGTCTTTCCACTAATTTTTCTTCTTAAGCTGATATTTGGTCTTAGTGGATTTTCTTACATTTAGAATTATATATTTATAACAAATTAGTATTAGAAAAACACGCTCTAAAATATATAATGATAATAAAGTTTAACATCGACGAATTGAATTGATCTTATTTTGTTTTATTGCAAGGAGAAAGTATCGATAACTCTGAATTATTTAATGGGGATGCACCATCATCGGTGCTTTCGCAACAAGTTAAAATTTGTGATGTGAAGGTGCTGTTTCTAGTCTCTGATATTATGTGCATCCTTATCCATAGTTTGGCTCAGGTATCACCAAGATTGTGCTTATGTGGTCAGTTCACACCACGCGAGATCAAAATTCCTGAATTCACAAGGAATGATGGTAGAAAACGACAATAAGACAAAAGATTTATCACGCTGCTGTTTCTAGTCTCTGATATTATCCGCATCCTTATCCATAGCTTCGCTCAGATATCACCAAGATCGTACTTACGTGGTCCGTTCGCACCACGCATGATCGAAGTTCATGAATTCTTACAAAGAATGATGGTAGAAAACGACAATAAGATGTAAGATGCACCATACAAAACGACAATTATTAGAGAGGGAAGATTAAGACTAATTTGCCTTTTTTTCACTAATTTCAACAATATACTTTAAGATTCTTTGTTTCAACATTATACCTTGAAAGTAGCGTAACTCGCAATTATTTGCTTGTAAGAAAATTAGAGTCTATCGGATTGCAAAGAACATAATTAATTGGATTTGATCTGCTTTAATGGCAAAAAATCTGCACACTATTTTATTTAATGACATAAAGTATAGTTGGCACCTTTAGTTACGTAAATAAATTGTGTTAGATTTGCTTTCTTTTATTGTGTATAGTCTTGAACTCATTGTAATGTTGGTTAAGATATATATTTTCCTTTTATTTTTAAAAAATATTATTTTAGTCGTATAATTATTAATTATTCTAATTTAATTCTTAAACTTTGTTAATCAATCTATAC
>JAOTAY010000189.1:2545256-2570503 GCA_025629805.1 Erythroxylum baracoense | reverse complement strand
AACCAAAAAGAATAAAAGAAAAAAGGCAAGCAAGTTAGACGCTCACGGCTCACTACTCAATAAGAGTCAAGACTTTCTATCTTTAATCCCAATATCTCACCACCCCCTATAACATAAAAATGAACACTTCAAGCAGATCAGATATATTGTTTTTAGAACTTAGACCAAGTTACTTATCATTTGGATAAGTCATAGCATGAAGTAACTTCTATGTGATTCATGAAACAGATAATATCTTTTCGTTAGCCTAAGAAAAACTCGTAAATTAAAAAAAAAGGGTGAGATGATGATATTTCATATATAAATGATTATAAAAATATTCAAGTGAAATGTGAGGTTATTTTCAACTTTTCACTAAATATAAAAAATATCTTTTATTTAATTTGAGTATTAAAATTTGAACATCAAACAAAATTTCAATGTTTGATTTTACACATCTATAAAAATTTATAGAAAACATATACCTCAAACATAAATCTAGCGCAAAAAAAAAATCAATCTATCAATTCACATTCTAAAATTATAGTTTTCAAGTATCAGATCTCCTGTTTCGGTTATGATGTTCTTATCATATTTCATTAAACTTTATCCATACATTTACGTAAACTCTACATAAATATATGGGTAAAATTTAATGGAACAAAATTAGAACGGAAAAAATAGAACAAATGATTTGATGTATAGTTTTCATCCCTCTTTTGGTGTTGCTTAAGAGAAGGGACATAACTGCATGATTTGAAAGATGCTGACTTTTAATCCAAGAAATGGATCCCACATTTATAATTATTACCATATTACATTTTACTATGGTTAATATTTATAGTTATTTATGGAAATTCGATATTGTGTCGAACAGCTATATCAAAAGAAGTTATTGCTATTTGGCGTATTTGGTGATGATATGATTAGGACAAGTTTGAGAATGATGTGCAATTCTTATTAAAACGTCAATTTCAAGAAAACAGATATGATTATGTTCATTTTTACTTGAAGTGGTTGAAATGTTCTTTATAAGACAAAACTTATTGAATGTGATTATGACAATTATTTCAACAATTATAATAGAACTTACTACGATGGTTGGTAATACTTCATTCACATCAACTAATTTGGATTCAATCTTCTAAAGTAAGGATAACGTCAAATTTACTTTTTTAATAATTCAACATGATGAACACTAAAAGTGAAATTAATTTTTTCTTCATTTGATATTTCTTGGTTTATCATTTATGTAATCAAATTTTGTGAATTTTTTAACAAAACATGAAGAATAAAGGGTAAGAAAAATATAAGTTAAATCTTGTGATCCTTGTTTTAAAGATCTAACTGGTTCGATCGGTTTAATAGTGAAAACTTTGAATCGATCAATTTTTTGGTTTAGTTTTCAATTTTTCGATTTGATTTGGTTTAATAATTTTTGTTGTTAAAAAACAATAAGCTTGTTAATTAATCAGTTAATTTTTATAAAGTAATTAGTGTTTATAAACAAAAATAAACAGATAATTTTCATTTAATGGTCTCTTTTTAATTAAACTTAAAATTTTTGTTTTGGATAATATTTTTCAATCATTTTAAATTCTTCAATTTTCTTCAATCTTTAATTAATTTTATGACAATTTACGACCGAACCATTTAATCTTTAAACCCATTGTCTTATCGATTTAATTTCCAATCCGATATTGAAAATATTGCTAATGATAGAAAAAGTTTGTTGAACTATCAACTGACCAAATTCTCATCAAAATAGCAACAAAAGGTACAAATTTTTAAAGAGTCAAAGACTTAAAATTCAAGGAAAAAAAGGTACCATGATATTGTCTTTCCATTGCTAATGAAGGTTGAAAATATGTTGGCAAGACAAAGACTTTGTTCATTAGAAAGTAATTAATACTTCCAAAACACCCCAAAAGAAGTAAAAGAAATTTCAAAGCTATAACACTAATATATCTGTTTTCCACTAAATCAGACAGCTAATTGAGACATACAGAAAGAAAATGACAATCTCTCTTCTAAATGCATGCTACCCACCTAAAGTCTTTTGGAAATTCCAACTTCAAATTGAAAGAGCTATGTTATTTACATACCATTTGTAATAACTTTGCATCAATAGTAAAAGTAATTAAGATGAGAAAACCAAGTTTAAGTATAACAATTGGATTTCACTTGCACATGAAATCTAATAATCTTTAGGCACTTAATGACTTAGAAAAGTTAAGGGTTTTGAGAAATTCATACCATAAGAGGCAATAAATAAAGAGAAGAAAACAAAATGATTGTAGCACATAACTATTTATTAAAAATACTAAATATATTTATTATACCATTTTCATTAAATACATCACTTAGTAATGTCACAATAAATATGTTAATAATACAATTCTTAAGTTGAGAATTTTATATTTATATAGAACTTGTTAATTTGATGAAATGAATCTCATGTTCTTTAAAAAATTCGTTTTTTAATCATATCAAAGCTTTTATTCTCTAAAAATGTGAAAGAATATCGTAATTATTATAGGCAAATTTGGTAATTAAAATATAATGATAGGGCGATACTATTGTATAATTATTAAAAAATAAATTAATATTAGTTGAATTCTTTTATGTTTCAAAATTTCATCCCTTTTCTTAAATAAAAGAAAATTTGAATTCTTCACTCTTTGTTGGCTTAAATTTTTAATGAGCAATATCTCAAATCAGGATCTCTAATTTCATATAAACAATGATCATATCATATGCAATAGACATAGTTGGATATTCAACAAAAAGGAACATATAATTAAATATATAATTGCCATTAACTAAGAAGAAATATTGAATATCAAACTCGTCAATCCAAAACTGCCTAAACCCATATCGGTATACACCTCTACATAAACAAAGATCATGTCTTTATCAGTCCATTGTGTTGGGCATCTCTCTTTACATGTCCTAAGTTCAATCAAAGGACCCATAAGGATGAAGGTACAAAGTAAGCAACGTTCAAGATAAAAATGATGCAAAAACAACGTGTCCCCACAAAATGTTAATGGGGCAAACATGATATTTCACATCAGTATCTGATGCCTATCTGTCATTTGAGTGACCTAACAGCAAGGGGAGAGAGAGAGAGACAGAGAGAAGGGGAAGGTGAGTTTTATATTTGGGGAAAGGGCTATTATCATTGTTTAAGAACAAGAGTCTTTTATCAAATAATGTATTGTTATGTCCAAAGAATGTGTTGGTTAATAATCATTTTTGCTTGAGTATGGAGGCTTTTGTTGAACTAGACAACTCACCAGTTGTTGCGGCTGTCTCAAGTCTCAGGTGATACTCACAAAGAACAAGAAACGATCTTTAGTAGGAGGAAGAGAGGAAGAGAATTCATTTTTAGTGTGAGAGAGAGAGAGACGCGAACAGGGAATTCTCATTTCTGTAGAGAAATAAAGAAAAGAGTGGTCTTTTAGAGAGAGATTTGGAAAATAGTCTGCCGCCATTGTTAGCTTTTGATTCACCTATGTTGTTGTTTTTTTTGTCTCCTGATCTCCACCAGAGTTCAATAACTTCGTCAGCTAGTTATTGTTATCCAGGTATATGTTGTGCTTAGGCACATCTTTTCAATACCCTTTTGTTTCAGTTTTACCATCTTATTTTACTTTACTCCCATAACGCCTGAAAGTTTTGTTCTTCTCTTCAGATCTCTCCCATTATCTTGGTTTTTGCTCTTAACAATGATTTTGTTACCGTTTTGTTTCTTGATTTGAGCGATAAAGTTGGGACCTTTGATGTTTGGTGTTTCTAATCCTGTGGATTGAGGAAAATTGCCTTGAAATTTTGGGTTATGGTGCCCTTTTTTCACTTTGAGTCTACTAGAAAGCTATATTTTTGGTTAGTAAGTTCTGTTGAATGGTAGATTTGCCATTACTTTGCTGTAGGTATCTCAGAGTTTTTATCTGTAGTGAGCTCCTAGGACTCGAAATCTCTGCTTTCTTCGAATAGATCTTATTGGTTCTAATGAATTTCTTCCAAAAATGGCAAGTATTGGGAGCCTTTTTTCATTTAGATTTGGCCTATCCAATAGAATCCTTTTGGTGTTAGTTGTCTGCTAGTCATATTTTCTTATGCTACTTGGCAATTGAGATGGAAGGTTGGGCACTTTGGTTTTCCTGGGTACTAGGAACTGTGTTCTATGAAGATTGAGTTATAAGAATATGCCAGAACAAAATGGAATAAGAAGATATTGGATGTAGCTGCCGTTTGGTCCTTTTAGATTCATTTATCAAGATCTAAGATCTTATTCTGCACTTGTTACGTTCAATAATTTGAGTGATGGATTGAGTTACGAAGTGGTAGTTGAAGTTTTGTATAGTTGACATCTCTGTGGATTTAAATTGAAAATGTTTTTCTGTTGCTTTTTCTTCCTATTTTTTGATTACTCAATCTTGTTTGAGTTGCATTTTTGGCATCTAAGAAACTGACTTTAAGAATGATGGCACCTCATTCTTGGTCATTAGTTGCAGCCACCCACGTATTTTCCAAATGACTCACTTTAAACTTTTTATGTTTCTGTCTTTTGTATTTATAATAGTAAAGTGGCATAACCATCAAGTTTTGGGACTTAAAAGAGGCTGGCCAACTTAAATGAACTTCTCTTTGGTCTTAACATTCGTGCCAATACATTATCCTCATTCTGTTCTGGTTTGTAATCTCTGGGGCTTGACTAGCTCTTGGAATTCTGACTTCAGAGTGGTTGTTCATGATTTTCATACTGCTATGCATTCTTATTGGTGATTTGAAAACTTGCTTTAACTTTTTTTTAGTGACAATCTGTCTGATGTTTCTTTTGTTCTCGGTAGGTATTTGATTATTGGATCACACAGAATCACTGTCATTCTTCTGTGGTCTCTCAAAGAAGTTAGATGGGTTCCCGGTTCCCATCTCACAAGCTCGGCAATGGCCTGTATGTGTCAGGCCGGCCAGAGCAGCCCAAGGAAAGAGCTCCGACAATGAGTTCAGTGGCCATGCCATATACAGGTGGTGATATCAAGAAATCAGGAGAGTTGGGGAAAATGTTTGACATCCCTGTTGATGGTTCAAAATCTAGAAAGTCTGGGCCTATAACTGGTGCTCCTTCACGAACAGGATCTTTTGGAGGTGCTGCTTCTCATTCAGGACCAATCACGCATAATGCAGCTGCTCGAGCTGCCTACACCACATCAGGTGCAGCTTCTTCTGCAGGCTTGACATCTTCAGTTTCAATGAAAAAATCAACCTCTGGTCCCTTAAACAAACATGGGGAACCCGTAAAGAAGTCATCAGGCCCTCAGTCTGGTGGAGTAACACCCTCTGGCCGCCAAAACTCTGGCCCTCTTCCTCCTGTTCTTCCTACTACTGGCCTAATTACGTCTGGTCCTATATCTTCAGGCCCATTAAATTCATCCGGGGCACCTCGAAAAGTATCTGGTTCTCTGGAATCTACAGGGTCAATGAAGATACCAGGTTCTGCTGTTGTTCACAATCAGGCCATGACTGTTCTTAATCAAGATGATGACTTTTCCTTCAGAAGGAACTTCCCGAAGCCAATACTGTGGTCACTAGTTCTACTTTTTGTTATGGGCTTCATTGCTGGTGGTTTTATTCTTGGAGCTGTCCACAATGCAATTCTCCTCATTGTTGTTGTCATTCTATTTGGTGCTGTTGCAGCGTTGTTTACTTGGAATACGTACTTTGGAAGAGGTGCTATTATGGGTTTTATTTCTCGTTACCCAGATGCTGAGCTACGAGATGCCAAAAATGGGCAATTTGTGAAGATTTCTGGGGTATGTAATTTGCTTTTCATTATAAATTATGATGAACTTAATGTGGTATGCTCATTGATGAATGGGAAACTTAGTTCATTTAATTATAGTAATTGTGTGAAGTGTGACTAGTCCTACATTGTTGATATGGAAGTAATAGCATAAATGTTTCTTTGACACATGCCTAGAACCGTCTTCATGTAAGAATGAGGGATTTTATCACTGAATCGAGTTCTTATTGTAAGGAAATTATTTGCAATGTTATAGTCAAGGTCCTCTTTGGATTCTGATCCGCAAAAGCATTAGTATTCTTTCATTGTTAAGAAAAATAGGATGATATGAAAACAGAATTAAATGATTTGTCCGCTTCCACTTTTAGAATTTCAAACCTTTTGCACTGAGAAAAACTTGCTAGAGAGAAGATGTATTACTATTAATATTTATTAATATTGCAAAATAGTGGCATCCAAGAATGTACTAGTCAATAATCCCAGTGGTATAGGATTATAAACTAGTGTATTGGCAAACGGATGTGAAACAACTTGCGTATGTATCATTTACGGATGTGTTATGTGAATATACATTCAACGACATCAAATGAAGGGAATTATGGGTAGAACATGGTGGATGGATGAGGATTATGATATAATAGAGTGGGTTACTAGTTGATGAAGTAACAACTGCAGAATGAATTTACGTTTTAAGCGGCCATTCTGTCCATATTGTCTAGTGGCTATCAGTTTTCTGCTTCTTTTGTATCTTTAAGAAACTTACACTCATTGTTTGGATTTGTTCTGAAGGTGGTCACCTGTGGCAATGTGCCTCTTGAGTCATCATTCCAAAAAGTTCCTAGATGTGTGTATACTTCCACAAGTTTGTATGAGTATCGAGGATGGGATTCCAAAGCAGTGAACCCAACTCACCGCCGATTTACATGGGGACTCAGACTGTTAGAAGTGAGTAAATTGAAACAATGATTAGATATATTCTGATGAATAGTATACGGTGTTTTTTGTATGTTTCTCACAAGTCTTTGACATTTCCTGGATAATTATTTTTGTGATTTTTCTTGATCTTTTAATTCGTACCATACTAGGAAACATTGATTCCTTTAAAAGATTTATAAGGAACTAGGAATTATCTTAAACATTATGCCTTCTGATGAACTGATGCAAGCTGCCTCTACTTGTGAGGCAGTGGCCTGAATTCTATTAGTCTTTGATAATCTGCACAACACCTATATTTACAATCCCAGAATTAGAGGAAAGGCATTTAGCATGCTTCTCTGAGGTACTTGTTTAGCTTTTCAATTCTCATTGGAAGTGTTGTAAATACAATTGACAGAGGCGTGCGGTTGACTTCTACATCTCTGATTTCCAATCTGGTCTCAGAGCGTTGGTTAAAACTGGATATGGAGCGCAGGTGACACCTTATGTAGATGACTCCCTAGTGATTGATGTCAACCCTGGCAATGAAGAGTTGTCTCCAGAGTTCATCAGGTGGCTTGGGAAGAGAAATCTTTCAACTGATGATCGTATAATGCGATTGAAAGAAGGGTATGGCTCTCTATTATTAATTGCTTATTTATAGAAACACAAATGCTTATGATACCATGAGAGTCTCTGTGCTTTCAATTCTTTTTTGGCTCTTTTCCTTTTTGAATGGCCATTTTGGAAAAAAGTTTAAGCTCATTTGAGGTACTTTTCTTCTTGAGCCTCACTTTCTTAAAATGATATATCTTCTCAATTTGTGATGAGGATCATGGAACCGGGTATTTCCCGTGTCAACAACAGTTCATGGTACAAATTTGAGTTAACCAGCTCCTAAAAAATTTGTAAAAGCCAAGATATTTGGTTAGATAAAATCTAAAGCAGTTAACAAATTAATTTCTCCATGTTACTGACTAAATCAGCTGTTACTCGCGGGATTACTTTATCCGAGTTTTGAAACTGAAACTGTGGGAATTTTTGCATATGTAGGTATATCAAAGAAGGAAGCACTGTTAGTGTAATGGGAGTTGTTCAAAGGAATGACAATGTGCTTATGATCGTTCCTCCCCCCGAGCCAACAACAACAGGATGTCAATGGGCCAAATGTATATTTCCAGCCAGCCTTGACGGTATTGTTTTGCGATGTGAAGACACGTCAAAGAATGATGTGATACCTGTGTAATATGGAGTGTAGACTCACTCTGCCATTTCTCTTCGCTTTTCTTTTTCACTGATGCAGCAGCAGGTATTCTTGAATGGGGGTTGATTTGTGATGGTGTAGGAGGTGGTGTTTTCTATTTCACAGTTTCTTTTTTGGTGTATAGTCTGTGTTTTGTGCCATTTTATTCTTTCACCTAGGGAGGGCCATGAAGGATTTTCTGTGATGGGGTGGCTTGGTATCTTGTAGGGAGTTTTACTTTGTTTGAGAGGATTGCAATTATGTTAAAATAGAAAAGAAATGTTGTGAGCAACTCCATTCCATACAAGGAAAAGTTCTAACTTGCACCTATTTAGTTTGATACAGGCCCTGTTCTTAGAGGCAAGTAGGCATGGCAATCTGATTCTAGCCCGAGCAAACCCGGGTCTGGCCCTCCTCTCCAAAATGACGCAACCTTATGGGGTGGGTCATGCCTCTGAATCGACCTAATCCATTGCCATGTCTAAACATAATGCCTAAATATGGTTTCAGCTCCAGGTTTTCTCTTTCATTTACTATATATTCTTTTGTCAGATAAGTTTTTTTGAAAAAATTGTCAGATAAGGAGTTAAAAATATTAGTTTGATAACTCCTACTTTGTTCCTGCCTCAATAAGAACTCTTGCTTTTAGCTTCTGTTTCTAAAAAGAGTTCCTTCCTACAAATTAAGAACATGGAAATCAGTTGCTTCAAGGTAAATAGACAGCATTATACAATTGAACCTGAAATCTTAACAAATTCCCAAGGGCATGATCATACACTTGAGGAGTTATGATAATGTGCATGCTGGCAATGAATTAAGTTCCTTTTTTAGAAACTTTAAATTCAGAACTGTTAAAATTTTTGTTTAATATCTTAATTTTAGGACAATCAAATCCTACTTTTTAAAAAAATATTCTTTTTGCACTAATTTTTTTGGTCTATTAATTCAAATGGATTATTCAAAATTATTATCTATATTTCTATTACTTCATAAAATTTTTCTCTACTCTTCTTTTCAAAATTAAAACTTTGTAACTTCCACCGACCATTTAAACAAAGAAAATTAAAATTTTGTTATCTGGGCATTGAAGCAGCTGTCTCAAGAATTAAAGACCCAACCTTTTGTGCGACACTCGACACGTCGTTTTAGATGATGAGAAGCCTGGGCGATTCCACCTTTTTGAGTGCAAGATGATGAGAAGCCAATCCTCCTAAACGACTCTTCGTCCATTCTCGATTCTGTCTGTCGGACTGTCGGTGTTCTCCTTCTTTTCTCTGATCTCCTCTGTCCACTAAGTTTACACTACACGCAGAAAGCAAGATAAAAGTACGAACTTTACAAACTACGTCTATGCATTTACGGAACTATAGGTATGCATTGGTGTGATTGAAGAAGGTATGAGATGGGTAGAGCTTCGTTGAGGCAGAGGTCGACGAGATTATTGGTGGTGGTGGTGTTCGTGGGTTTTCTGGGGATTGGACTAATAGCTGATTATTTGTGGGCATCTTCGCCTCATTTTGCCGTCAATTCTTACGTATCCAATTGGGCTACTAATGACAAGTCGCGTGCCAATCTGATAGTTCCTTCAAGATCAGCTAATGTCAGTAATCCACAGGGAAAGGTAATGAACGGGGGTTGGGGAACGAAAGGATTTTCTATTGGTTTTTTAGAATCTGGGTATCTGTGATTTGGTCCGAATCTTGATTTGTGCACTCTGTACGTGAGTTTTGTGTATGTGGTGATTACTAGTTTAGTGTGGGATCAGGGCCAGTGAGATATACAAAAAAAAGAAATTTGAACTTAATCTAAACTACATTCTGGTTTTTCTGTTTCTCTTGGGATTTGCTTGTTGGGAAGAATGGTTATAGATCAAGATCATTGCTTTTATATCTTATTTCTTGTAATGTCGTTTAGATTAAGTTCAAAGTTCGTTTTTTTTATATCTCTGGTTTTTCTGTTTCTCTTGGGAGTGGTTTGTTGGGAAGAATGGTTATAGATCAAGATCATTTCTTTTATATCTCATTTCAAACTCACTCTTAGTAAATGGAAGTAGGTTAAGGACTAGGAGTTTACTTCATCTTTTGCATCGAGTTCCTTTTTCTATCTAAATGAGACCATTTGGTTTGGTACTATGTAAAGTTTAGGAAATGAGAATAAACCCCAACTCATCTTACTTGTAGGCGGAAGCTGGGGTGGGTGTTCCTGAAAGATTCTTATCAGCAACTTTTGCTGATTTGACTGCACCAGAATTGAAATGGGAGAAGATGGCTGCTGCACCTGTGCCTCGTCTAGATGGAGCTGCAATACAGATTAAGAACCTTCTTTATGTTTTTGCTGGATATGGAACAATTGATTCCGTAAGAACACTGTCTCCTTCATGTTGATTGTTGGGTTCGTCCTCTTTTCTTTTTTGGTTAATTTTTCATCTCTTTCCTCCACGTTGATTGTTGGGTTCGGCCTCTTTTCTCTTAAAGCTTAGCTTCTTTTATTTCAATATTTATTTCATCATGCTAATTCATTCTTCATTTTTTCTGCCTGCAGAATGTTTGTTGTAAAATCTTGCTTTACACGTTCACAAATCCAAATAATTAGCTATCTTAATGTATAATGATATATAGTGTTTATCAGTTAAAATTTTGAAATCTGCTTAATTTCTTTGGAATTTTTATTATGTTGTTTATAGTTAATAATTTTTAATCAGCTGATTGTCTTAGGAGTTTGTTACTTGCCTTTTTCTCTATGCGAATTACAAATGGCTTATAGATTATAAATCCTTCTGAAGTTACTTGCATAATCTCAGGTTTGCTTAGCGACCTTGAGGATTGCATGATTTTCTTGATTCTGACATACTCATGCAATAATGTAAAGAAATAACTGTTATCAACTTCCCAAAATAGAGAAATAGCTTTTATCTACTCCAGGTGATAGAGCCGGGGTCTTATTGTCTAATGTTTGTTCTTCTTTATCTTGGACAGGTGCATTCACATGTTGATATTTACAATTTCACAGATAACAATTGGGGAGGGCGATTTGACATGCCTAAGGAAATGGCACATTCACACTTAGGAATGGTAACAGATGGAAGATACATTTATGTTGTCACAGGTCAATATGGACCTCAATGTAGGGGGCCTACAGCTCACACTTTCGTGCTAGATACTGAGACAAAACAGTGGAGCAACATGCCACCTTTACCCGTTCCCAGGTACATTCCTGCATCATAACAGATGATGATGGATTCTATTGTATTTTTGAAAGCCATTTGATTGATTGTTCACCTTTCAAAAATGAAATTACTTTTTTGTTTTTTCTAACAGGACCAATTAGTTCCAGAAAGTCTATTTTTATATAGGCATATGCAACATATGCTGTTTGCTCTAGATGAATTTAGACTTCATTAGTTTTTCCTATGTGTTTTCTGCTCCTTACTAAAGAAGTTTAACATTATAAAAATTCTGCAGATATGCCCCAGCAACCACACTTTGGAGAGGTAGACTCCATGTGATGGGTGGCAGCAAGGAAAATCGGCACACTCCAGCCTTGGATCATTGGAGTCTTGCTGTAAAGGATGGAAAGCCATTAGAAAAGGAGTGGAAGACTGAAATACCAATCCCACGTGGAGGACCTCATAGGTTTGTGGAACAGCTAAGTTTTAGTTTCAGAACCGGAAATGTGATTCTAAAAAGCTATATGTTATGCAGTTTAAATTCGAGTCACATCCCAAAATTACATGTTTTTTCTTTCCTTTTCTTTTCTCTCTCTCATATGTAAGTTATGCGGTGTTATGCAGGGCTTGTATTGTGGTTGATGATAGGTTGTATGTCATTGGTGGTCAGGAAGGTGATTTTATGGCCAAACCTGGATCGCCAATATTTAAATGTTCTCGTAGAAACGAGGTAAGTTGATCACAATGTATATATTTATGCAGTCTTTTACCAAAACCCAATACAGCTGTATGATATGAATTCAAGTCAATTCTATTGATTTTGCTGAATGCTATGTGAAGCTATTTGTGTATTTGTTAAGGTTGAGGGTATAGTTTTGAGGTTCAAGTGATTGGCTGGTTAAAATTTGAGAAGCTATACAGTGGCCAGATGCCATAGCTAAATTACTGGAACAGTCTGAAAAATTTTGTGCAACAATTAGCTGAAATTTTACATGTTATCGGAATCACGCTAATCATATGTCGTCCGGACATGTATGTAGAATAGGGTTCATTTTTTGTATGATCTCTAACTGAGTTGTAAAATGAAAGTTCAGTTGAATTGTTATGGGCTGCACACCTAACTTTTGGGAGTGCTAATCCTGAGATCTATCCCATTTTTGTTCCAGGTAGTATATGGTGAAGTTTACAGGCTGGATGATGAGATGAAATGGAAAGTTTTGCCATCTATGCCTAAGCCTGATTCTCATATTGAATTTGCTTGGGCGATTGTTAATAATTCTATTGTTATTGCTGGAGGCACAACGGAGAAACACCCTGTGACTAAAAAAATGGTCCTCGTTGGTGAAATCTTCCAATTCAACCTAAATACAATGGTATGGAATCTCAACTTTTCTCTGTAGACTTGACTTTCGGGTTTGTTATTGGAGTTCAGTGAGAATTGACAATTAACTAATCTTTGCAGAAGTGGTCACTAGTAGGAAAACTTCCCTTCCGTGTGAAAACCACGCTAGTCGGATTCTGGAACGGATGGTTGTATTTCACATCAGGACAGCGAGACAAAGGACCAGATGATCCATCACCAAAGAAGGTCATTGGAGAAATGTGGAGAACAAAATTGAAACTGAATCCGTAGCCAACATTGGTTTTATTCTTTCTTAGAATTTTACTTCATCTAACTCTCATTTTGGTTTGTCAATATCAGATCTTTTGCATTTGTAGTATACCATTCTTTTCTTGTGTACATGAAGGGATGAGACCTGAAACTATACTACTTTTCAGTATTATGGAATATGAAGTTCCATTCTTCTTTATGCGTTTTCCAACATTTCCATCTATATTTACATCATTCCACTTATGATTCTATAGGATTGGTATCTTGCAATCTGTTTAATGTTGAGAATCAAATACGTGCAACAGGATTAAACATGAAGATGCCTTATTATTCCTTCAGGTTCTTGAGCCATCTATAGGTTGAACACAGCTTAAATGTATATGATAAAGAAAGAAAATCCAAAACTGCTTTCTTATAAGGTGATACACATACTTCAGATGTACTTCATCATCGACGCACAACAGAGACCATCTGTTTTCTGACTTGTAGAGTAGAAACTTTAAAACTAGCTATCTAGGCTCGTTCATTTCTAATTTTCACCAACCATACATTGCCTTAGTTTCCTAGCACTAATCTGCAGAAGGAACTAACTTGGCATCCTACTGATTTTTGCAACTCTTTACACATATCACGTAACAAGCTATAGGAAGAACTTCCATTGACGAGGTTACGCAAATTTTGGATTTTTCTGTTACTGAACAAAGCTTAGTAACTTTATGTACCGGTCTGCAGTTGACGCAAAAGTTCCACAAAGAAAAGCTCCCCATCAAACCGTAATCCAGATGATTCAACAGGCTGAATTAGGCCATCTACCATCCCACCAAATACAAACAAGAAACGCCCTGTATGATCCATACACGCCCGATGGAATGACCTTGAATTTGGTTTATAACCCTCTATCTTGAGCCTTTTCCACATATGTGCCTGCAATCTCTTCGAGCTTAATGTGGTTGGCTGCAGTGGGATTGAATTAATATCCAACAACCAGAAGTCATCCTTCCTGTGTCTATAAGAATCTTCACCTCCATAGATAAGCAACTGGGTTCCCAAGAAAAGTGTAGCTGAGTGACCAACTCGTGGCAGAGAAACTCCTTCAGGTATGTTCTGCAATTCATATGAAAGTCGTATCCATTTTGCTTGACCATCAGAGATTCCCAAGAGCCAGACATCATTCAGCACATCATATCCCAATCCTCTTCCTCCAAAGAGAACCATTCTAGTTCCACTAATGCATGTTAGTGAATGTCCTGAACGAGCTGGTGGTGATGGATGAGTTACCAGCTCCCTCCAGGTTCCAAGGTGATGATTTTCAGAAAGTTCTAAAACCCATGTGTCACTCAATCTGAGGCCATTCAAGCCAATCCCTCCCTGGATGACCATTTCTCTTTTACCAATGCAGCAAGCTGCATGTGCCCCCCGTGGTGGTGGTGCAGTTGACCCAACATCAAGCAGCTCCCAGGAAATTGTGATGCCCAGGTTCCCACTGGAGACAACTTCACCCAACCACGTATCACTATGACGATCTCCAAGATCATTTATTCCACCGTAGATTACAAGATACTCACCAAGAACAACACATGTATGCCCAAATCTCCCACTTGGAATCCCTGAATGAACCTTTTTCCACTTCAGTAACCTTGGAAAATCATTACCTATATACGCCACCCATGTATCATCAAGATGGCGACCTATGAGGATCACAAAATATAGAAAATGGTTACACTCATAAAAGGTTGAAACATAACTACACAGAAACAATGCTTTAGAAGAATCAAAGATTAGGAATCTAGATGTTTTTCCTTAGTTCATTGTGCATTCTTCAAAGGGATTAGAAGATATTTAGAATGATCATTCTTTACTTTGTTCTCAAACTTGTATTTAGTGCATCATAAGGAAAATTTTGGAACATCCCATTTTAAAAATTTTTGAAAATCACATATATATATGTACTATAATGACTTGGCATTTGGTGGGCAGTCCTACCAGCTCCAGTGCTATGCAGACTGCAGATGTCTATCTCAGAATACATTGTAAAGCATCAACCCTCAGATATTTACTACTGTTATCACAACCACAAACAATATAACAGAACTACAGAGAATACAAACTCCAGATCTGAATTCCATTTTGGAGGACACCAATTGTAATCACTCATATGTTTTCTTTCTCTGCTACTTTATATATCGGATAGCCACCGCATAACCTAAGAGCCACCAAGTTGATTCAACTAAAGAGTGAACTTGTCTTATTCCACTTCTTATCATTTCTTCTAAAATTGATGACGTTGGTAATTTATGGTGCAGATTTATGGAAGCGACAAATTGTATTATTCTGCTACCATTCGGTATCCTGCTTGTCAAATTAAGGAATGTGTCGAGGATTCTAAGAAAAGAACGACAGTTTGCAATTCTCTCCCCCAACAGATTTTTAAAAAGCCACGAATAAAGCATGAAAATGGTACTCACAAGAGGAAAGATCCTAACTTCTTTGACTTGAGGAGAGGCATCTTTCCCAAAATTAAAGTAAAAACCACGATGGTGCATCAAAAAGAGGGGAGGCAAATGAGGCTGACAGCATCATTGGGAGGGCAGAAGAGTGTTAGAATTTGTTGCAGCTCGTTTTCTAAGGTCAACTTGAAAACCGAGGCAACAACCATAAGTTGCATAATCAATAATTTTTCCAGACAACCTTACACCTTAACCAATTCACACGGATGAACAATCTTGTAGGTCGTATACTAGTTTCTACATCAAGTGATTTTTTCCCCGGCCACATTCCAGAGTTGATCGCCAAACTCTCAAACAAAGAGGAGCAGTGATCATGAAATAAATATTAACTCCCATATCTTAGGTCCATATACGCCCATAACTCTTTGTCATACACTAATAATCATTCAAAACAAAAAACGGAATAGCCAGTTGGAAAAAAAAAAAAAAAAGGATAACACTGACCTCCTCCAAAGCCACCACCAAACAAGACCAAACAACCAGAAACAAAGTTGAGAGAGTGAGATGCTCTGGGGCATGGGAACGTTGAATCACCATCCGGGTCAGACAGTTTCTGGCAAGAAACTGTGTCAAGCTGAGACACCTGCTTGTACACCCTCATCCATGACAACTGTTGATTGTTGATGATAGAGGACTTAAGGGCATCCACTGATGTGGGTCCCCACTCCCTCCTGCATATGGACTCCCACAGCGTATCAGAGCTTGTCAAAGACCTGAACTTTTTACAGGTCATGGCAAAGGAGAGAATCGAATCAACAGGAAGAAGAAGCAAGATTGTGAATAGATGGTCTGGAGTTAAATTAACTATCGCTGGTGGTGATGATCCATTACTACTGCCACTGATACCACTGCTAGTCTCCCCCATGAATGAAACAGCCATGTTGAGGATATGGCTACTGTCTACTCCGTTATGTGAATTATTCTTGAGCAAAGGGAAGAGCTCTGAACTGGGTTTGCGTTGATTTGTGGATTTGTGTCTGTTGAAATTGTTGTCCTCATGATTGAAACGGTAAAAAGAAGTTTGTCTTGGTTCTAGACCTGGTAAAAATTGAAAAAAAATTTCGTTGTCGGTTGAAAAAAAAATCAATCTTTGATCTCTTGTCGCGTTCGAGTGATTCAGCAAATGATAAATTCTTATCCTATCGGAAAAGAGATGGATTTGCAGACATATAAGGGGACCCCATTTATTTTGTCTGGCATGTGAAATGAACTTTTGTACGCTGTTGCTCTGGATTAGCTCGTTCTTTTCCTCTCAATGTGACACAGTTGAGTAGGGATGGCTGGTGGTGGACCGAATCGATAACTCCGTTAGACACAATCCAAATTTCGACGAACTTATAATGAAAAAAATATCGTTTTAATGATTTAGGTCAAACCGAAACTCGAGAAACTCAAACTTAATTCAACGATGTGATCGGCTTGCTCAAACTTAGATCACTTCCTTATGAGTGGATTAACCATTATCGTATACAAAAATACAAGAAAAGCACTTGTTAGAAGTCTTCATTGGTAAGGTAATATTCATTAATGAAATGCTTGATTACTAGAAAGGCACTTCCAAAAAGCATTAAAACCTCACAAGACATCATTGCCAATGTTCATGTTTTAAATTCATACTCCAGCTTCAAAGTTTCAAGGAAATATCTAAGCTTTCTTTCTTCTGAAATATTAGTAATAGTAATATGTCACATTACTATGTATAGGCCCTAGTTTTGACTGATATGGCTTGCTCTATGAGCAACTCGGTGCTTCATGAGAATTTTAGGAAACCAAAAATGGAATCTTTGGTAGCAAAACACGAAATTAAACTAGCAGATGATAAAACAACATTAACTTTGAGGCTTCTTTTAAGTTTGAGATATGGAAAATGAACTCCCAGAAGACATATAAACCTCAGAAAGATTTATTCACATCAGAAGACATTGGATCATATATATTAGAGCAAATCTAGCAACAAGAAGAGGGTCATCTGTTTGTTCTCACATTATTGAAATCATATGGAAGTTTGAGGGAAAAGGAGGTGATAACTTCTACAGTTTTTCCCGTGGCAAAATGGTTATTTCTGAAGGCTGCGTACTTGACCTTTATTTATCAGTTTTGATAAAGCAGCCTTGGCTTCCTCTAATGTTTCGACAGAATGCCCCTCATCAAATGATACCCTCTGTATGTTGAACTGCAAATATAGAAAAAGTACATTATCTTTGCCTCTAGAGAAAATAAGAAAAATGTAAAACCAAAACAAGGACTGAAACTAAAAGAAAGGAGATATTTACCTGTGTACCTTGACGGACCCGTATGTCAGTTCCTTTACTGTCTATGGATATGAAAGCAGCATCATCCACCTCCATTTCAATAGACAACAACTCTTTAAGTGGTTTCGAATATAATGCATTCAGCTCCTGTGACATAAACCGATTACCAAGCAAATAAAGCTCTTGTTAAACATTAAATCAACACGAGAACTTTGCACGGCATGGAGTGGATCAAGGGCCAAGAAAAGAATATGGACAATTGCAACATTATAAGCAAAAAAGATCAGGAGTACGCACAAGAAGACATTTCCAATTTCAGACTTTCTGTTGTCACAGTATGAACTAAGCCATCTCAGAATTAACTAAATATTGATTGAAGTTCATAATTAAAGGAATCTACAAACAAAACTCAATTTTATTTCTGAGAAAGGAACTAAATGCAGACTTTACATAATAAACATATCATTGACAGCATCATGGCGCAGGACAAATTGTCCAAGAATAGAAATTGAACTGATACATATGTTTGATAGAACCACCATATTAGATGGTCCAGCATAACCTCACATGCAAAGAGTAAGATTTTTCTTTGGTAAAGGCACGTTATTCTTTAGTAACTCATTTTGTGTATATGCCTGAAAATACTTGAACAAACTTCACTACCTAACTTGGTGTTCTGAAAGGTTGTAAATGAAATCCTATAAAGCACGTAAATACTACTCAAATCTACAAACAAGGCCCTTGAAAACATTCTTTTTCTAGTTTTAACAAGGACTGTTGGAATGAAATTCCACCTCTGAGCAAATTATACTAATTAGAATTATATCTGCATCTCTTTGAATATGAAAAATCTAACTTAAAAATTGCAAGAATTGCAGAACAAAAGAGAAACTTAGGAATAAAACACATGTCAGGAGAGAAACAAAACCACCAGCAGTCAGAACCTATCAAAACTTAAATCTGACCTTTAGAATTGGTTCTCCACCATCAAGAGCAATCTTGTCAGGTTGAAGGGCCTCATATTCCTTAACATCAACCCAAGCAACAGTGCCAAAGCCTCCTATAAAATATATGTCACTGACAGTTGCATATATTAGTTCTTGAAATCATAATGGGGCTACAAGAATGATATTCACATAATGCTATTTCGAAAAAATTTAAAAATTAGTTAAGTTTCATTATTAGAAAAGGTAAACATTTCCATTTTGAATTCTTTATTAAATCAGGGTTTAATTCTATCAAAAAATAATAAGAATCATTTTTAAATATGATTCTATTATTAATTTGGAAATTTAGTAGGATTTCCAATTCGATTAGGATTAGGATTTCAAAACTATTTCTTATATATGTTATACTTTCAACATTCAAAAAATAATTAGGATAGACTTTTTTTTTAAGTTTGGCATTTTTCTTTCTGAGAGTGACTCTTAGATATTTAAGAGTGATTCCTAAACACTAGAAGTGACTTCTAGAAACCTATTAGTTTGATTTATGTGTTTGTTTCAATTCCTAGATGTTTCGTTTATTTTCACTGTACTTTTTATTTTCACCCTCAGTTCTAAGTTGCAGCAGCCCGTATTTTCAGTTTATATTACTCATCTGTTAGTCCTACGTCACTATGTGCCTTCCTCGTAAGAGACTGACGTCATGATTAGCAACTAAAAGGGCAGTGAACCGAAGTTATAGGATCTTATTACAGCTAAGCTGGCATTAAGTTGAAAACGTTTATAAACCCAGAAAAAATAGTGTCCTGGATACTGACAGAATTTGCCACAGTCAGCCATCAACAATAATATACTCACAGAATTTGCCATAATCAGCCATCAACAATAATAAGTAGTCCAATAACCACCTAGCTAAAAATGCAAATAGTGACAACCTTTGCACAACTGGTCAAAATTGTATAAACTTCAAAGAAATTATAATATGGTACAAAACAAACCTTATATTCTGCATTCGGAAATAATAGAAATTCCCCCACTGCTGGGAAGGCCCTTGTTGATGCTTTGCTATATACTGCTTGTAAGCCCACTCCTGATTGCAAAATGCCAAAAATATAACAATTGAGACTGAAATTTACAAAAGCACAACGGTTCACATTGGACATTATACAAGCTGGTTGATTAACAGGTAGAATGAATCAATCTGAAAGCTGAAGCTTCGAACTGGATCAACTGCTAAATGACTTTCTCAATAAGACAATAAATGCAAGTTATGCATTAAAAGTTTACAAGTGTTACATCTCACAGCCATACTTCAAAGAATACAACAAAAATATACTTCAAGCATGTGTCTATCAGGGTCTATGTGCATGTGCATGTGCATGTGCATGTGCAAAGTACGTGCATATATGTGTGAGAGACACAGAAAGAGGGGGAGTTGAGAGAGAGGAAAGTCGTACCTGTTGATGTTCAGGAAGTGGGAAGACATCACCAAAGATTGTTACTCTTGCATTTGATAATCCACTCCAGCCAGGTATCTACCGAATCCCAAAATCAAAGTTCATGTATGAAGCAAAACAAACCAAAAAAATTGAAGTATGAAAAAGAGACATCTAACCTGTACAACAAGTGAGCATCTAGGGTCTCTTAACAAATTTCTTGAGTGGATGGACAATGGGGAAAATGAAAATATAGGATCTGTATATGAGGTAAATCATATAATTAAGCAAGTGATAAGCTGAAATATAACAACTATGGATTTCAACATGAACATGGAGAATCATGGGCAAAAGATCTACTCCAGCGTATGAGCATTCTTAATACTTATATAGATACTCTTCAGGTAAACAGAACAAAGCATCATAACCGGGCAGGATATGTTTTATAGCAGGAAAACCCTCAGCCATTTGAACTTCTTTATGCTATATAACCGGTGGCAACCTATTAAGAGGAGAAGGGTCACACATTTGAATCAGATGCCAAAAGATTTTGTTGACTTACGTCCTGTTGAATCTGGTGCAAAGTCTACTAGGGAACCAAATGGATAACCTTGCCGACGGTGGTGCATTCGAGACATTACAGTACACAGATGTGCAAATCTTGCCTTAATAACCAGGAAAATTTGGATATTTAATACAATTTGATTGAGGTAATTCTTTTAAAAATCATTGCAACAGAAGATTTCAGACCTAAGGAACAGCCTTACCTGCTCCATCAGATTTCGAACAGCTAAGGCCGGCGGAGGTAAGCCATGAGCAGAGGTTGCAGTCTGCACTCCGCCAGATATTGGAGTTCTAAAAAGTCCAGCTCTAGTTCCACCACCTGTTCCGCTTCCATGTGGGACCGAAAGTGGTTTCTCAGGCTTTATTACTCCCTCTGCATCCATTTCCCCACTTTGATTTTTTATTAAATCCTTCATGATATCAGAGAGGCCATCAATACCAATCTGAAGTAGCGATTTGATACATCCACTAACTTTCTATGTCATGAAAAACACATAATGCACATATTACATAAGGATGCACTATTCCCATCAAAAATGGCAGAGTACAACAGAATCTGAATATTGACATGTCAAGGTAAAAATATACAAAAACTGAACGGTCAACAATTGCAAACCAAACTCTAACTGTCACAGAAACTCCAGAACCAATGTTGAGAATTTTTAAGTTATAGCACTTTTCATTGATTTAAAGAACATGACAGACTTTCAGTACGAGAACATCCACAACAATTACATGCTAACGTCTCACAATTAGGGAGAAAAAGAAAACTAATTTGTAAGAATTCAGATTGATTCAGCTTATACACACAAAAATAAATAGTTGAAAACTGAAAACTATAATGGTCTAGAACATAATTAGGAAGAACAAATGTGAAATCTAATGGAGCTCTAAAATGCCAATAAATCATAAAAATATGAATGCTTGCGCTATGTAATAGTTATTCGAAAAGATTGCAAATTTTTCATGTCAAAAGTAAATATAAAAACTTCAAGTCCCCGGATTTTATATATGAAGTTCCTCAGAATACAACATTAACGTATCGAACCATCCAACACAGACAAGCAGACACCAACGACAATGAAAGTATTATGAATGTATGATGGGAACTTAGTTACAAGTTAAGGTGAGTATCTACGACTGATTACATGGGACAAAGAGTGAGCCTCGTGGGAAACTAAACCTGACCCATTATCAAACGCACTCTGATCTTCACTGTCACCACCTTGCAACTCGGAAGCTTGACAACGAACTTCGCGAAGGCAGAGAAAACCAGGAGTTTCGGCAACTTTAAGAGACTCAGTACGATTTTTGAGTAGTTTCAATGAAAGAGATGATAAGGACGAGGAAGAAGAAGAAGATGGGATGTTAAGATCTGGGCATGTTTCCCGCAATCTGGGGGCGAAAACTGAGCTTGAGACAGCCTCCATAGTCGCTGGAAGCAGAAGCTTAGTGAGGGTTATCAAAAGCTCGGCTTTTGTTCTAACTTAGAAGCTCAATAACGGGCACAAATGAAAGAAAACAGCAATGCAAGAAAAAGAAGAGAGAGCATATCTTTTCTCCTCTAAAATAATTATATTTGTTTTAAAAAATTAAAGATTGTTATATATAATTTTTTTCAAATCACAGTGGATGCTTTTCACCTAAATATATGCAAGAGATGACATCATTTGTTCCTGTTATAATACGACATCGTATTATGTTAATATACACAAAACAACGTCGTATTGAGATTGGAAACATGATTGGAATAAAGTAGCACATAGGATTTCTTCTCTGTTTTCTACAAGGTTTGGATATGGTTGATATAATAATCCATTATAATTCTGTCACTCTCAAGTTTGCTATCTAAAGCATTTGGCACCTTTAATGAAGGATGATAATTTTTGATCAGTCTATTCTAAGTCACTCTGGCTCAAAGTCAACAGGTTTAGTATGAATTAATTAAGCTTTGACTTAGATTCTTTTTTTAAATTTTTTATTTTTAATACATGTTTGTAAAAATTATCTTCAATAGAACGGACGTCATTTTATTTATAAGGGTCAATTAAGTCTAATTTTGGCAGCCTGAGCTTAGCCTAATGCCCATCTCAATCAACCTAAGCTTAATCTATTGATTTTGGACTGGACTGAAGTCGAACTCAATTTTATTTTAAAATTTTAAATAAAAATTAATTAAACTTAGCCCAAATTCGATTAGACTTTTTACCATCTAAGCCCGATCAAGTTTAGTCCAAGCCTAATTGAATTTTAGATTACTAAACTAAACTTAGACTTAGATTAGTACTCGAGCTCGAGCTTGGGTTATGGCCACAAGCATCGAGTCTAATTGGGCTTTCTTAAACTCGAACATAAATTTTCAAATCCAGTTCAGGCCTAGAAGGCCCATACCCAACCTGACTCAATGCCAGTCATACCGTCAATTGCTAAAGAACCTGCGTTCTTCGGAGCATCAGGTTGTTATCGAGCATACCATTTATAACGTGTGCACTTAATGTTGGCAGTCAATTTTGATGATACTAGACGTGATTTATGATATAATATAACCTTTCGATAAAAATTTAATAATGTGAATCTTAGGTTGAAAACTCCTTAAATCCCAAATTACATTAAATGAAGACTTTAGGATTATCTTCAAATCAAGTAAGGAAGATTGACCCTAATCATACTCGCTAGTTAAAAACAAAATAATAGAAAGTAATTTTTCTCTCGTCGATGAAATATTTTTTATAAGTTTTTTTTGGAGAGTCTCTGACTTTACCCTAATCATTTCATATTAATTTTAATTTTTATGTGGTATATTTTATCATTTAATGTTAATTTTAACTATTAGATTCATATAATTGTCGTGCATGAATAATTATTAAAAAATAAAGATGTGAGATCTTAAATTTTTTTAATTTTCATTGTTTTTGTTGATTTGATAGAATTTAACATGCTTAAAGAGGTTGCTTAATATTTGTTAATTAAGTTTGGATTTGATATTTGGTACTTAAAAGATGAAAGATTGATTATTTATGATAATTTCATTTTAAAAAATTATGTTGATTCAATTTTGAATTATGCCAAATTTAATTTTAGACATGATTTTAATTCAATACTAAAATTTTTAATTTAGTGATTAACCTTTCAAAGTTTGTATAATTCAAGTAAAAATATTGTTTTTGCTAATATGATTAATAAATAGGCATTCACGTAATATTTAATAAAAATGTCGTATGTAGCAAACAATCTTTTAATCTTACAAGTTTTAAAAAATTAGTCACTGAATTAAAAACTTTAAAATATTTAGTACTAAATTAAAATTTATAAACAATTATTTTCTCTATAATAATTGAGATTTCTAAAATTGTGTCTTAAATAATTGTTAATTATTTTATTACATATTTAATCAATATTTTCATATTTAAATTACATTAAAATTAGAAAATAGTCATTTCGAAGCAATCAATCTACAAATTAGAGATACACAGTAAGTCTGTGTATTACTAGATCTTCTTAAATCTAATATCAACGGAATTTTTACTATATGTTGTTGTTGCTGCTAAAATTTGGATAGAATAATAAAAACCATTATTGTGGTTAGGGATCCATAGAAATAATAGATTTGAAGTCAAAAATTACTGCAGTAAGTGTGATTATGTCCCCTTCATTAATAATTAGCCCCAATTCAACATTGCAAGAGAAGGTTTTGGTGAAATGTGAAATTATTTTTATTCGCATTTTTCAGATATAAACTCTATCTATGAACTATTGCGACATGCAAATTTATAATTTATGATTTAACGTTGATTCAACTTAAAATTATCAAGTTAAATTAAATTATAGATTAAATTTAAATAAAAACTAAAATTCAAGCGGACTTTAAGTTTAAGTTTAAGAGATCTGATTCATTCGATTCAATCTTTGTAATATGTCCATCAACAACAAATCATGAAATATCCCACCAAATCAAAATTTTATCACATTTACCATTAATTTAGATGCATTTTTAGATATGACAACGGACCGAATTGAATCAAGTTGGTTACTGGTTTGATCTAGTTCAACTAGGGATGGCAATTTAGGTTCAGAGTTCGGAGATCCCTGTGGGAATTCCCTGTTTAAGGCGGAGATTAGGAAAAAAAATTAATCTTGTAGAATCGAAGATGGGGCAAATATAACCCCCGAGACAGAGTCAGAGACGGGGACGGGTTAAATAATTCCCGTCCCGTGGGGATTCCCGTTCACGATAATTTTATAAATATATTATATATTTTTAATTTTATACTCTTTATTAAAAGTTGAGTATAATCGACAAAGACTACAACGTTTCAGTTGAATTAAATGAAAATTTAATTGAGTAAATATTAACAATTGTAGTTCTAAGAAGCACTAATTGTTTATGTAAATATGAAAAATAAGAAGCATGAATCAGTTTTTATAAAATATAGAATAAATTTTTTGAAATTATTGAAAAATTGTAAAAGTTTTAAGAATAATTTAATGTATATAATAATTTAAAATATATAAGAAGAAATTATCTATGTATATAATATTTAAGGTTGTGGTTCAAGAAGGCTCCTATTTAATTTTTCAACATAACGTCTTTTTTTATTGCACTATAATATATTTTATGAAAGTGTGATATAATTATATGAACTAACTTTATATAGGTGCAGGGTGAGGGTTCGGAGATTCGGGTCTTCACAGAGACTTAACGGAGATCTCGGAGATGGAGAATGAGACAAAAATATATCCACTTTAAAGATGAGGAGTCGGGGATGGGGAGCGAGAGTACTCCCTACCCCCGCCCCGCCCCGCCTCGCCTCGTTGTCATC
>JAOTAY010000189.1:2533045-2545156 GCA_025629805.1 Erythroxylum baracoense | reverse complement strand
CCCCGCCCCGCCTCGCCTCGTTGTCATCCCTATAATTCAACCTTTTAACTTGTAGCTTGAACTTAAATTAAATTTTAGTTGGACTCACGCCGTGTGATTCAAATTTGATTGAATTAATCAAAACGATATCATTTTTTATAAAATTATAGTTAAAATGACAGTCTTGAAAATTTTTCTTAAAACAATATTATTTTAAGTGAAATCAAGTTGTTGGAATCTTTTAGGTTAAACCTAAAATCAACTCCTTGGACCTCAATTCAATCTAAAGCTTCCTGGCCGAACTTCCATCTTCATACGTACACAAGATTGAAGGTGGCAAATGGGAGTGAGTATGTTCACACACTTTTTTCCACTTGTATTGTATGGTTGAGATTGAAGCAAACAGATTTTGCAGGAACAGTTATGGAACCTTTCGGTTGTGGAGTTAATTTCTCCAACAACACAATAACCATTTCAAATGTCAAATAGTTCCACCACCACACAACCCCACTACTGTTTATATAATTATTAATTAGGTAATAGTACAAGAATAATTGTGCTAATTAATGATAACAGAGTGTTAAGCTATTGATTGGGAGGAAAAGAACAAACAACAAAATCAACACTTGTGGTTGGAATTTGCTTACCAATTTGCCTCCTATAAAGTAAGTACCAAAGGCTATTATTATCATTTCTTTATTTAATAGGTACAAATATGGAATAAAACATTTTCAATGGTAATATTTAAAAAAATTAATCTTTAAAATTCTTAATTTTTTAAAATTTCAATTTAAAAAAACTCTTTAAAAAATAACAATAAAATACCGATTTAAACATAAGTAATTAAATATCACACAAATTAATAAAATGATAATAATAATAATATTGATATTATTATTATTATTAAATTATATATTTAAATCAAATTTAATTAATTTAAGTTAATTTTAAAAAATAAAATAATTATTATGTTAATAATATTTGACTAATTCATATATAATTTTCATTATCTTCTTCATTACACCATCTCCAACACTTAATGTCTTTCCACTTTTGGTTCTGTTGCAACCAACTTTAAACCGCATCCACAACTACCGTTCCCACCAACCTCTCTTCCCATACCTCGCAAGCACAATTCAGTCCTCACGTTTATAATATTTATCGCTGAATATGATATTTCTTTTTTTTATATATAGCAAAGTCTCAATACAGCTGATTATGGAACAAGCCAACAGATTCTTTGTTCTAGATGTTACATATTTAAAATACTTGGCCCATGTTCTGTGATAATGAATCGAGAGCTTTTGTCTCCCAAAGATATGCTTTTTTCCAACTTCGATATGTAGAATAAGCATACAAGTCTCATGAATCATTTTGTATGGTTGAGAAAAATCTTACATTAATTAAAACCCCTTTCTGACTATAATAATTCAAGCTGAGTGTTAAATTTTATATGATTAGGTTTAAATAAATTGAGCACATATAAATTCAAATAAAGTTTCATCCTAAAATTAATTGGTATTAGGAGGAGTAACTCATTAGGTTTATATGCATGCTCGAAGTCATATATTTATTCTATGTGGAACAAAGTCTCACTTATATTTCAACGCGGTCCCTTTATGTGTGAGCTAATTTACTGCCCAACACGTGGCACAGTCTATCGTGACGAGGTGGTGACGAGTAACTCAGAACAATCTGCTTTGATACTATGTTAAATTTTATATGATTGGGTCTAAATAAACTGAACACATATAGGCCCAAATGAGATTCCATCTTAAAATCAATTGATATTAAGAAAAATAGCTCATTAGGCTTATATGCATGCTCAAAGTCATATATTCTTTTCATATAAGACAAAGTCTCACTTATATTTCAACACTAAAAAATAGGGTTAACTAGGTTCAATGAAATCATAATTTTAGATTAATTAAACCCTTTTCTCATTATAATATCTCAAGTTGATGAATAATGTAATGATAGTCATAGCTTCTTGGCTTTTGGTCTTTGTATTCCTATAACTTGGACAAGTCACGAATCTTGAGATGCAAATCAACTACTACTAGCTCGGTGGCTCCCATACACAACCAAAAATCTTGTCGAAAATGGCGTGGGGAATAAAATAATTAACCAACAATTTTGGGATGCCGGCAGCTCGGTATCTATTAAAGTTTCCTAATTTTATTTAATTGTAAACTCCTTCAATTGGACAATTCCATTATCATAGTCATAAGGCATTATTGTTCTAATAATGCTACATAAAATACTATCCCATTTTCATATCTTAAAAATGACGATGAGTTGAGTTAATTAATATTTTAAAATTTAGTCCAAAAGTTTAATCGGTAAAATAAAAAATAAAAAATTTAAAAGATTCAATCGACTTTAAATTATTATAAAATTATTTAAAAATTAAATAAATTTATTTAATTTATAATAATTTATTAATTTTAAAAAATTAATTAATTAAATCATAAATTGATCAACTTATAACGACAAGAGTGATTAAAACAAATTAAATCTAAAAGCTGAATTACAAATTTAAAAAGTTTAAAATTTTTACAAAATCAATTAAACTTTTTATCTACCTTGTCAATTCACCCTCAAGTTTTGGTAATTATTTCATGGAATTTCCCATTAAAATGTTGAAATTCAAAGATTTATTAACAAGTATTTAGTTGAGTTATAATTAATTAATGTATTAAAAATATATAAATTATTATAGAAAAACAAGGAATCAAATAAAAACTCCAATATATATATCAAACCCAAAGTTTTGAAGCTACACACTCTATAATGACTTTACTCTTGCAAATTGGAAATTCAAAAAGTGAGATGACCGAATTATCGGTTAGGGTACTCTTTTTTTTTTTTTGGACAATATTGTTCTTCAAATGGCTTAACATTCTAAAAATATGATTAAGAATTGACCTAAAGTTTCCAACATTTGAAGTAAATTGTAATCAAAGTATTAAACACGTAAGGCAAACGACGTCGCATCGTGATTCAGGACTCAGCCCATCCCTCTTTCAAGTCTTGCCGTGATCTTCTAATGAAGTGTTCGATCTTCGATTCAACGGCGATGATCAACTTCATCGGAACTCCTGAAACCTCCTCTAATCTCCTCGTATTGTGCCACGTGGCAGTGGATTTGTCTTCGCTTAATCTTACTCCGGACCAAAACGACGCGGCTAGATACACTCTCAACGGCAATACCCTTCCAAATTTAACCCAACACAAGCAGAAAGCTCGAGTCGCCGATGAAACCAGCGAATTACCATTCAGCCCAAGCTTTTTACACCAATTTATGAAAACACCCTCAGCCGACTTCACCACCTTCCCACCGGAAAATCTCCCCGGGAGCTTCCTACCCCTCTCTTCAGCGTCTCTGGTCACCGATTTCAAGGAAGCAACTTTGCGACAATGAGCTTGAGACTCGTTGCTCGAAATGCAAGCCAGCGATAAAGTAGAAGAACAAGAAGAAGAGCAAGAGATCGAGTCCACTTCTCCTTCTCCTTCTCCTTCTCCTTCTTCTTCATCTTCTTCGTCGACAACACACTCCGACGAGCAGTACCTGCACCGGAGCGGCTGGAGATAGGGTGATCGGGCACCGGAGAAGCAGTAACCTGTAAGAGCCTTACACTCGGAGCAGATCAACCGGCGAATGTGACGAGCAACGAGGAAGTTAGCGTCGTGAACGTTGAAGTCGCAGTCGGAGCAAAGAAACGCAGCGTCAGAATCGCAGTAGAATCTGGCTTCTCGATCGCAGAGCTCACAAACCCTAGCTGTAGCCTTCATTTTTCTGTATCAGAGACAGAGAGGAGAAGAGCTCACAAACCTCGTTTCCTTCGAACTTCTCAATGTTCTGTCGCAAGCATCTCTTCTCTAGTCCATTAGTTTTCATATATATCGTGATCACTTCACCGTTCTTATTAAAGTTTAATGTGTGAAAAAAAAAATCCACCAAATATCTTTTTATTTATTGAAATAAAGTAACAAATTTACAATTTAAAACTAATTTGATTTTATCTTTTCACGATAATTAAAAAAGAGATATTAATTATACGTAATTTTTTATATTTTATGAAAATTATTTTTATAATTCAAATTTGCGACTTCTAATTATAAAAGAAAAATCTTATAAGTTAACTTTTAGAATAATCAAAATAAGTAATATCTAATTATGTTATATTTTGCAATATTGAGCTTAAATCCAAAATTAATTACACAAATTGGGGATAGCGTGTTATAATTATACTATTCTAGAAGGAGAAAAGGAGTAAAAAAGTGAAATTCCAAGGACCACAAATTGGATTGAGTAAAGAGGAAGTTAATATTTTAAACAACGTATGTTTGTGGTTGGCCTTGGGAAAAATATCTCCTGACACAAAACCACATGCCCAATCCTCCACCAAGAATTTTGGACAGACCCATAGGATTACCAACACGTGTCCTTATTTGACTACTTCGAATCATTTTCCCGTTTATCTAATCATACAACGTGACTTCATGTCCCCTCACCTCACTTGGGATTGCTCGTCAGTTTCTTCCCGTATTTGCCCCTCAACTCCATGTAAATGTTGAGATGACCATTTTCATCTAATTTAAAATAAAACAATTTCGTTTTATTTAATACTTATAATTATTCAATCAAAACATTTTTTATTAATAAAATGATCTTATAAGAGAAAATGATAATATTTTAATCACAAAAAGGAGAGTTTTGTATACAAAAATGCCTAATTGATAATAAATTAGTAAATTGGGGTGAATGTATTTAATACTTACACCAAACATTTAGATGATTGATTATTAATTTTACTTAGTTTCAATTACAAATTACTTCACTTTATAATAATCATAAAAAATCAAAGAGTTACACATTAAGGATGTTATCAATAAAGTAAATATAGCTGATAAGCAGGGCCATATGGGTAAATGGATCAAAAAGAAAATATGCCGCGTTGTGTGGAATTGAAGGGCAAGGAGAGGAGGAAGCTTCAGAGCATAAAATCACTCGTACTTACTTCGGGCCCACTTTTTACAATCAGTGACGTGGCAAGCCACAGACCGTTAAGATATAAAAATCAATAATTCATTCCAGAGCCGTACGTATACATTGTATCAGAAAAAGGCGCAATGTAGCTCCACAATGAAGCTCCGCGTGGCAGGGTTGGAGGCGGCCGGAGCTGGTGGCTGGAAGGAGACCACGCGGTGGTGTTGTTGTCAACGGTGGTTGTGATAGTTTTCTCCTACAAGTGGCATTGGTGGAATGGCTTCTTTGTGGACCCCAATGTTATATTTATTTACTCACACTCGTTGAATGTTAATTGGGGTTAGGTTTGAGTGTTAATCCTAACTTATCCAATTTTGATATTCAAACTTTTATGTTGTAAGGTAAGAAACTAAGAATATGACTAATACTTGGCCTACATCTCTTCGTATCGAGTCAAGTTAAAGTCAACATATCCTATACATAAGATTCCTTATTTTATAGAAAATTAAAAAGAATTATAACATAGGTAATATTTCTTTTGTAATTTAAAAAAAATTATTTTTATAAATTAAACCTATAATCATAAGATCGAAAAGAAATAACCTTATCAATTAATTATTACAAGTAAAAAAAATATTTGTAATTATTTTATTTATTACGAATAAAGAATAATTATTTTAAGATTATGTTTAACATTAAAAAGAATCTTTACAGTATATATCTTAAATAATTTTCTTAATTATTATACAAACACAAATAAATATTAAAGATTCTTCTCACAACTTAATTATTCTTTATTTATATATATATCTAAGAAAAACCTAATATTCAGTGGAGACACAAACTAATTAATCGCTGTAATGACTAGTTTCTAGACATGTTTTGCTAACCGAACACTGGTCATTGACTAGTTAGATATTCTAACTGGGGTATCAGTTAGTCGAATCCTTAACCAGGCTCGAAGTTACCTTTTTATAACTTCTGAAACAATCCGTCGACTAGCTTATTATAACCCTCCTACTACTCATTAATAGGCATGATAATTGGACTAGGAGTTGGCTGGTTTGACTCAAAGTCAACAGCACTAGTCTCAATTGATTGATCAAATCTTGTGTTAGGCTTGAGCTTGGGCTTGCGTTTGGGCTATCGACGCACGAATTGGCCCAAGGCTCCATAATCAATTGCAAAATGACATTATTTAAAATTTTTTAAAAAATATAATAAGTTTGGCTGGGCACGCACTTCTCTTGATGTGGTCAGGCCCGAACTTAGGTCGGGCCTTACTCATTAACTACATTCTGTAACCAAATGTAGATGACCGACTATGTAATTTGTTTTTTTGTAGGCATGTCAATGGGCTGAGCTGGACTGGGCCTAGGCCGACAACGGCTCAGCCTGACCTGTTGAAAAAATTTTGTCAAACCGGTCCGGTGTCCAACTCGTTCAATGTTCCATGGGCCACTAGCAGGCCCGCGACCCGTCTACCCCAGCCCGGTCTGCCAATTCACGGACCGTATCACCAGGCTTGTGACCCAATCCGGGGGCTGATTTGATTGGACCAAACCTGTTAACCATGGACTAGGCCAATATTGACATCTCTATTTTTTGTGATTTTATCTTACTAATTGGTTCAAATTCTTAAGCTAATCTAACACTTATAGAAATTAAATTCAAAACTTTTAACTTCTAAATCTTTTTGGGGATAAAGTACAACCTTTTAATAAAACTTTATTAAGAATCACCGTAAAAATTATCAAAAGTTTGTTTGAACATTTTTTTAATTTTAAAAAAATTGATTGTGAAATAATTTATACATTATACCCTATATTATAAATGTTGATGTAACGATTGGGCCTTTAATATATTGAAATGAAGATTATAATTAGGATTACAATGTAATTTATTAAATCTTATTGTACTTCATTCATACTTATTCGTAGTTCTTCAATTAAATTCTTTTAAATTTCTCTTAGATTACATATGTGTTACACTTTGCTTATTTCTTAATCCTTTAATCCCTCAGATTATTCAATCGGTTCCTTTACTTATTGTTGTTCTTCTATTAAGTTTCATCTTTACATATTACTTAATTTTATAATATATTCTCTTTGACATATTTTAAAAAATTGCATGTAATTGTTTTTGAGAAATACTTAATTTCATTACAATAGAACTATAAAATACTATTAAAAGTAAATTCATTAATTACAGTATATTTGATTATCATCAAAATTATGGACTAATATCTCATTTGGTCCAACACATATATTATGTACAATAATGTATCAACACCCATTAATCTAGCATACTTTCCATAACCAATTTGTACATTACATTCAATTTATTTGATAATTGATTAATTAGTTAATTTTAAAAGGAATAAATCACATTACCTATTCCTATGATGAGAAAGTAAATAAATGAATTTAAATTATATGGAAAGTAAGGGAAGAGGTCTCCTTCTAACATCTTTCTATAATCGATTTCATGTTTCTTTATCCTTTTTTTTTATACAAGGGAAGGTGTGGTTAGAACACCCGGGTATTTACAAAAAACCCCTGGCATAGGGAGTTACACGAAATGGCCAGTCTGACCGTGATCAAAATAAACCTCACTCCTAGCAATGTGTCTTAGGTCATGAGTTCCCAAGTATGTCATCGTGGGAGAAGAAGGCGAGGCAAGGGGCAAGTGTTGCTCGCCGGTCGTAATATTTGTTACCTGTGGAGGCGGATGAGTAAAGATCTTCAGATCGAAATCCGAATGTGAGAGCCCCCATTTGGCCATCGAATCAGCCAGGGAATTTGCCAATATGGGGATATGTTGGAAAGAAATGAAACGAGCTTACTTGGAGAGATTTCTGATCCAGCCTACTAATGGTAATTTCGACAAGTCGTTTCTGTGAGTTGTGAGTAAGTTGATTGCTTCGGCATTGTCTGATTCCATCTGAAACGCTGTATGGTTGTGGAGTAAGGCAAGGTTAAGACCATGGTATATGGCCCACAATTCAGCCATGAGTGGGTCACAGATGCCAATGCATTTAGTGAAGCCAAGGATCCAAGATCCTCGGCAGTCTTTGAGTGCACCGCCGCAGGCAGCGATTGTCAACGTTGAGTTTGAGAGAACTGATTGAAGGAGGGGTCCAGCGAGTGATATGAAGTGGTTGAAATAAGACAGACTCCTTGTAATGTAGACGAGAAGTGTATGTATGATTATTAGCCCAAATGGATTCATTGACTGCAGCGTGAATGATAGGTAGTAGTTCCATTCCCATAGTTGGCTTGTGTTGGAAAATCTCTAAGTTCCTCATAGACCATAACTTCCAACATGTAATTGCAAACCAGTGATGCCAATCATCGAACGCCTGCATGGAAGGAAGAATTAGTTTAGTTCCACTGTTGGGGTGATTGCGTTGTCCAAAAATCTGTGGGCAGAAACGGATTGAGGGAATTCCAAATGCGCCGGTTGCAAAAACATTCTCTCAATACGTGGAGGGTTGTTTCCGGTAGCGAACAAAGGTGATAGAGAGATGTGTCTGTAATGTGTCGTCTGTGTCTTACCGTATTGGTCCATAGGGCCTGTTTGCATACTTTCCATAGAAAAAGCTTGACTGTCTCCTGAAAATAGAGAGACCATATGGTTTTCCAAATCTGTTCCTTATGGTGCCACAGTTGTTGGCAGTTGAGTTCATAAGCTGAGGCGCAAGTAAATCGCCCATTAGCTGTCCATTTCCATACTATTTTATCTGGTCCTGCCGTAGGACTTGGGGGTGGAATAGCTCGAACTTCATGTAATTTCTCAATAGGAAGGTATTTGTTGAGCGTGGTCCAATCCCAGTCACCTGTAGACAAAACATAAAAGTTGGTCTTATGATTTAAGTCACTGGCAGATAATGGAATTAATGAAGAGAGTGAGAGAGGACTCTGAGAGTGTGTCCAGGAATCCGTCCAAAAGAAGGCTTTCCGTCCATCTCCCAGTGACCATCTAATACCTCCATGAACTATGGGAAGAGCCTTTTGGATCATGTTCCAAATGTGCGAACCCTTTTTTCGTGGAGAAGTCCGCAGTAAATCCACACAAGCGAGATTGTATTTGGCCTCGAATATGGACTTCCAAAGCTTTGGATTATCAAAGAGTAGATCCCAGGTAAGTTTCAATATCAGAGTAGTGTTAGTGTCCTTTAGCTTCCTGAGGCCTAAGCTGCTCTTATCTTTGGGTTGGCAGACATCGTCCCATTTAACCAATGAGGTGGTCCTCTCGTTGTGTTTGCGTCCCCATAGGAATTTCCTAATGACTTTGTCCATTTCGGCACAAGAGCCCTTTGGGATGGACGATGTTTGCATCTGATATGTAGGCAGTGCACTTAAGACTGACTTGCACAGAATTAGCTGTCCAGCAAAAGAGATACTAGTAGGATTCTAAGATTCCGTTTTTTTAAGGAACTTCCGGAGCGTGGATTTGTGTGTAAAATTAGAAAGTCTCCCATGAATAATTGGCACGCCAAGGTATATACCCAAACCATTTACCCTTTTTATGTCCAAGATTGATTCCAACTCATGAGCCATGTCGATAGCCACATTGGGGGAGGTGTACATTACCGATTTGGAGTGATTTACCATTTGACCGGAATAAAATCAGAAGAGTTGTAGGACCTGTTGGATGGTAGCTGCTGGTACGGTGTTGCTTCCGCAAACAAAATAAGGTCGTCAGCAAACATTAGATGCGATAGACCTAATTTCCTTCTCCCAAACCGTAGCGATTTCCAATTCCCAGCTTGAATGGAAGCATTAATGGCGTGAGATAGCCTCTCCATACACAAAACAAAGAGATACGAGGAGATGGGTTCTCCTTGTCGCACCCCTCGTTTAGGTGAGAATTCATCTGCCTTTCTTCCACCCCATAGTGCCTGCAAGGTACTTGAACGTAGGGAACTCATTATGACTTCAGATAAATATGAAGGGATGCCGGAGTCAAGAAGAGTATCACGAATGAATGACTACTCGATTCTGTCAAACGCTTTAGTAAGGTCGATTTTGATCGCCATCCAGCCAGGTGTCGATTTCGTAGTCCTCATGGAATGAATGGCTTCTTGAGCTGCCACTATATTCTTGGTGATATTTCTACCCATCATAAAGTAGGATTGTGTCGATAGAGTCAAAGTTGGCATGACATGCTTTAATCTATTAGCGATGATCTTCGTCCCAACTTTTGCACTGATATTAATCAAACTGATGGGCCGAAAGTGTTCAAGCCTTTCCAGTTTATCCACTTTAGGAATAAGAGTAATCGGACCCTTATTAAGTTACGGAGGCATGTGTCCAGTGTGAAAGATGGTTTTGATGGTCTCACATACTATAGAGGAGATGATATCCCAGTTATGATGATAGAATATGGCTGAAAAATCGTTCGACCCAGATGCTTTATTTGGATCCATATCAAAAATTGCTGCCCTAATCTCACAGTCCTCTACCTGCTTGGAAAGAAAACTCCGTTGCGTGTCGGACAGAGGAGGAAAGCAGCCTCTCAATGGGTAGGAAGGAGGGATATAAGGGAGAGGAGCTCCCCATCAGCTTGGTATAGACTTTTATAAAAGTCAGTGAATTCCTTGGAGAGCAAGTCAATTTTAGTACTCCAAGACCCATTCTCTAATTATAGTGGTCCCGCTTGAATTTTCTTGTTTCGAGCTCTGTGGATGGAGTGGAAGAAACGAGTATTCCTGTCGCCTAGGTTGATCCAAGTAGTTCTTTTAGTTTGGGAGATGAGCAATTCCTCTTAAGTGAAGATGCGTTCCAATTCTGACCTGAGTTGTAATTCTAACTGCCGCAGGTATTGTGTAGGTTGCTGAGCTAGAGAAAGTTGAAGCCCTTGCAATCGAGACAAAGCTTTCTTTTTCCTTCTGTTAATGTCACCAAAAAAACCAAATTTCCACTCGTCTATATTGAGTTGTAGAGCAGTCAAGGCATCGTGTAAGGAGGAGGAAGTCTGCCAAGTGGAAGATAACCACTGTTTCCAGTCATCGTGTGATTCCCAAACTTGAAGGTATCTAAAGAAATTGCCTTGACTAGAGGGTGACTCTGTTGTACTAAGAGATACAAGGAGAGGTGAGTGATCAGAGGATACTCTAGGCAGGTGCCGAACCAGGATGGATTTGAAGATGGCAACAAAGCTGTCTGTGGCTAAAGCTCGATCGATCCTCTCTTGGCATCTTCCCCGTGCCCATGTAAATCGCGATACAAGATAGCCCAGATCATTCAAGAAGGAGCTTTGAATCGAGGAGTTAAAACGTCCACAGCCAGGTGTAGACCGTCCTCCTATTTTATCCTGCTTATCTGTGTAGGCGTTAAAATCACCCAAAGCAATCCAAGGTCCAGGAGTATTACCTGCAATAAGGGTTAGGTCGTCCCATAGTGTCCTCCTGATCTGAGGATTAGGGCTTCTGTAAATAGCCATAATATAGAAAGAAAGCAGATTACGATATTTTGCATGAAAATGAATGAACTGCCAATTATAATGAACAATGTTAATCGAGAGAACATCCTACCAAATAACCCATATACCACCAGAAAAGCCCACAGCTTCTGTAACATCCCACTACCATAGGGTACGAACCTAGGATAATGGTATGTTGGAGCAATGGCAAAACTAACTTACACACGGTTGTAAGCAGTATATTCGAAAGGCACTATCATTTTTCTTAAAACATTCATTTATTTCATTCACTAATAACGTTTACACTGTTCTTCTCGACGATTGTTTTACAAAACTCTACACAGGTTCTAATAACATCACAAAATGATAACAACTAGTTTTCTTCCGGAGTTAGCTGACGGACCTTTGAGCCATCTCTTAGTTCTCAGACACTCTAAGTTCTAACTACACCATAAGTCTCCTGTCTCGTACCTGAAAAGCCATAATGCAAATTTTGATGAGTTTTGCAACTCAATGAGTGAACCATCATCGATGGATTCACCAGATCACACATATATAACACAGAGATTCATCCAAACAGATAAGAATATATTCTTCGTCCAATCAGATAAGCATTTATTCAGAGATTGGCATAACAGAAGATCATTCATTCAGACAGATGAGCATATTTAGTTCAGCTTGTATAACATTCAATCAGTGCATACGTACTTGCA
>JAOTAY010000189.1:2517796-2527950 GCA_025629805.1 Erythroxylum baracoense | reverse complement strand
TAGAACATCTAAAAAAATTAAATTTGAAGTACAAGTTTTATTTTTTTATGTTTTTCCTGTATTGAATTTTTTTAGATGTTCTAAACCCTAAAATAAAAACTTTTTATGCTACAAAAAACGAAAACCCTAAGCAAAATTAAACCTAAAAAAACAAAACCTTAAACTAAACCCTAAAACAAAATCAAAAAATAGTTTAAAAACTATTTTAGGGTCCACCCCGCCATTGTAAACGGCAGGGTGGACACCTTGGCACCACCCCACCATCTACAATGGCGGGGTGGCCTCACCCTGTCATCCACAATGGCGGGGTGGGTACATGTACTTTCACCCCACCATCAACATTGGCGGGGTGTCCTACACCCGACACTCCTACTTATTTTTAGCATACATCATGGTTTGAAACGTAAGATCGTAATAAATCGAAAATTTAGCCTAATTTGAGGTGTGAGGCTGTCCGAAGGTGGGTGGGTTAGTGAGGTGGAAGATTGTGGGTCATTAGTTGGGTGTGATAGTAGAGTGGGGGTTTGAACTGGGCCTTTTTTAACCCAATTATGATCTCTCACTGGCGGTAGAGTTTTCCATTTCCCTTTTGATTCAGAGAAGCTGAGCCCTTTGGCCTTGGTGGTGAGTCTAGAGGACTGGAATTTTATGTTGTGGATGGGGCTAGGATGTGATGGTGAAGCGGAGGGAGAAGCTTCTGGTAGGGTGGGAGTATCTAAGCTTTGGTAGCGAGAAAAAGTTGAAAACGGATTCTCAGTCTGTTTTGAATTTTGGGGGGTCTTTTCCTTCTGAGATTTCGGCGTGGGATGTCTATTCCCCGTCTGAGATGGCAGCTGATTAACACATCTTCCCTTTTTTTGAGCCACCAACCAAGGACCCGGTTTACCGTAATCATCCCGATGATTACTCGTTTGTGATGCCTCCCGTGATCGTGGCATGACCGTTCTGTGAGGCTGAGCCATAGCTGACGTTGAAAAAATGGCATGTTGTTGACCTTGTTGAGATTGTGGGGGCACCGATCCAGGCAATGGGGAGGGGACTGTTAATGGTGTTGGAGTTGATGGAGATGGAGTTGTGGTGGTGGGATCGGCGTTTACTGGCAGGGATGAGGGGCACGCTTCTATAGAGTGTTCATACCGGGCACAAGAAAAGCATATCCTGTTGAGATCCTCGTATTGGACGGGGAAGGTTTTGCCATCCACGGTGACAGTGAGTGTGAGGGGGTTCCTGAGATTCAGAAGGATGGCGATTCTTGCAAACAATCCTCTTGCTTCCTGAAGAGAGTGCTCATCAGCTTTAATATAGGCGCCAACCTGTTTAATGATTTCACGGAGGAGATCTTCGTGATAATAGTGAGTTGGTAGCCCTGGGATTCGAATCCAGGAAGCTACCGACTCAATATGATCAACTTTGGTATCAAAATCACGATGCCAGGGGAAGACCCGAATGTAATGCCCCATAATAGACCATGGTCCCTGCGAGAGCGCTTTCTGATAATCCTCGTGACAGGCCATTTTGAGTTGGTATAGAGACATAAGTCTCTGGTATAGTATCTTGTAGCTAATGTGCCTGCCAAGGGGCCGAACAATGAGCGTTGTGGACATGTTTTCTTCCATCCGTTGATGAACTGATTCAACAAAAGTGATTATAAGACCTGAGACGTTCTTTGATTGTTGAACCTCTCCGGGGAGTAATTTGATTTCTTTCCTCGAATGTTGAAAATTGTTGAGTAGGCTATTCCTAAAGGATGGTGCATGCACTTGTGACGGCGTGATGTTGTGGTCGACATTGGCTTGCTGATGGTTTGATACATCTTCCTGCGGTTCGGTTAGAGCTGAAGACCGTTGGGTAGCTTCTTGAGGTATGCTCTGATGTTGCTGGTTGGCGTCTTTATTTTTGACCTTCTTCGTAGCTAGACTTTCCTCTAAGGGAGGAAAGCTATGCGGATCATTCATGACCACGTCCATGAAGGACAAGGTAGAAGATGAACGTAGTGGTTGTTGCTGGTTTAGTAAGCTAGAGAGAGAGAGACCAATTTTCAATTATGCCAAGCTTTGAAAAAGGTTGAATCATTCATGTGATCTTTCTTCCTTTCTTTTTTCGATTCCAGGAGAAAAGCTTACCCACTTGCCGATTACCGTTTTTCCATGCAAGTGAAATGTTGATAAAGGTTGACAGTACGACGTTAAGATCAATTTGATCCTTTGAAAGTAACTTAGCTAATGTTTTTCTTTATCCTTTGATCTTCCTTCTAAACTTAATTTCATTATACATGCTATAGGGCTAAATTAAGAAGCAAAGCTCTCAATTTTTATTGATCAAATGTGGCACAACCACAATGTGGCACAACCACAATTCTCCAAAAATTGTGGGCATGTTTATTAGCCATAAGCACTTGTTATACATGGCAATACAATATCAACACTTATACAACAAATTCACCAAGAATAACAACTATTTTGTGTTGATTATTCTTCAGATATGACGTAATTTGGCTACTTAAATAAGAATTAGATGATTGATGTCAAAAGGGTAAGTGTCCAATGGTGATTGTGCATTATAAGATCTTCTAGCAAACATTAGATTGGTTGCTTCTGATGGATGAAGAGCATCCCACCAAAAATAGTCCCCCCTATTCGGACACGATGTTCCCTGAGGAATGCAAGTTGGTGAGCCTGTAATCACTTCACAACATGAAGCATTTGTGACCCTAAACCCTGAAAGAAAAAACATAATTTTTTAGAACTAATGTTTATATTAGACATGTTAAATTCTTACTTTGACACAATTTGTAAAACACTAGAGAGCTTTGCTTTAGCAAGTTGATGTGTACCAGAGAATAAACTTGAATATATATGGAAGGCATCGACATAGATGAACTTTGCACCGGGAAGACCATTGTTGAGCTCATCGACCAGAGGACCGAGTTTGAGGTTAAAAAGCTGAACAGCGTTGTTAACCGCATCAACACATGACGACCCATTTATGCCAGCCCTCGCTCGGACCACTGGTGCACAACCTAGCGGACCTATACCTAACACAACTATCTTCCTCGCTCCAAGGTTGAACAGGGTCTGAAGCCAAAAAAAGATTTACAAAAACCAGAAGTGGAGGGTGTGACAGGAACAAGTAATGCTTCATAATATTTGTGGTTAAAACAAAAATGAAGATGAGTAGTGAATGAGTAAATATGCAGTGCATACCCTTAATTGCAAGTCGAACTGTTTGATGAGGACCGAGGCATATTGATCAGGAGTGTATTGGCGGCTTGTAGGGTAGAACTGTGGCAAGAAGTAGTTGCTGATATAATCATTGTCACCCATACCAACAGAGTACAAGCACTTGCTTAGATAATCTTCAGTTGCTGAGTTTCTTTGTCCTAGGATTGACATAATTCTTGATACTATTGTCTGATGATTCCTCAATTGTTCGTCCATGCTAATTCGATCTCCCTGCGAGATTGTACAAAAAAAACAAGTGCCATTTGAAGCTTTAATCGCATGTCAAGAGTAGTGTTGGCAACTAAAGCCTAACGGACTAAGTAACAGTCCGAACCCTCCTAACTTCCAAGAATAGGTCAGGTACTTTACCATGTTCATGCCTGTTTCATTGCGAATTCCAGAACCACCTGATGCATAATTTACACCTTTGAGTATATCTTGATCACTTCGAACAGATGCAAACGATTGGATATAGTTTATGAATCCCAAAAATTCAGCTGCAAGGACAAGGTAGGAGTTCATTAAGTTGGTATTGATGCAACTCAATTAGAGAAAAGAAAGAAAAAAACCTATGAAATCAGGTGTAATGGGGCCGTCACAAAATCTTCCAGTGGCTCCACCGGGAGAATCAATCCCATAAGGTGGATAATTGGCTTTTGCTGTTGTTACAAGAGCATTATTGTTACCATTATCATAATATGAAGCTCCGAAGATGAAGTAACAAGGTAGTTTTGGCATGCAAGAACCCATAAGTGAAAAGCTCAAAGACACCGTCATAACATAAACCAGATGATAACAAAATCTGGGAAACGATGTCATTGACAAAGAACTGATTAAACAAAACCAGAAGGCTATAAAAGAAAGAAAATATAAGGCAAAGATAGGATTGAAGGAGGTGGAAGTGCGTGAATAGAAGTAATGAAGGCCACGTGATTTATACTTGCATGTATTTAGTTCAAAAGCTAAAAGTCAAACACAAATTTATCCTTATACACCTTTTTTGCATTTTAAGAAATTTAAAAAAATTATTTTTTAAAATTACTAAAAGAATTTCTTTTAATTTTTAATGTTTTAGATAATTCTTTCTCTTAAATTTCGGTTAAAAATAATGAAAAAAGATGTCATATATAAACTAATCAAATATTATTGAGATGTTAACCTAATACTTAATTTTTAGACATAATTTGAATTATTTAAATTTGATTTAAAATAATAATTAAATTTAATCGTAAGAAATAATTAATTTGAGTAAGTTTAATAATTTACATTAGAGTTTTAAAAATAGGCTAAATCATTATATAAATTGTTAGAGTATTCTATATTGACTGAACATAAAAATGTCAAAGAGTTTATAAGTGGTAAAGGTCAATTACCCAAATGATTAATTCTAGTCATTTTGGCAATAGTTAATCCAAGCCTAATTTTTGTTAATAGGCTCTACACTCTACCCATATTAAAAATTCTAATATTGCACCAACACCTTTTGCACGACAGTCTCACTTAACCCTATTTAAGCAAGACTTCAGCTTTCAACTACCCTTGCAGTATTTACCTTGCACACTCGATATTAGAGTATCCCATATTGACTAAACATAAAGATGTTAAAGAGTTTATAAGTGGTAAGGGTCAATTATCCAAATGATTAGTTATAGTCATTTTGATAATTATTGATACTTACTAGTTATAAACTCTTTAACATTTTATTGTTTAGTTAATATGAGATATTATAACATAAACAACATTTGATTGAGTAATATTTATGTTTTATTGTTATTTTTAATTAAAATATAAAAATAATTTTCTAAAAATTCAAAACTACATGTAATTTTTTTATAATTTTAAAGATAAAAAATTTAAATATTCATTTCATTCATATTTAGAATAAAAGCTATAACAAGCATGAATGCTTGATAATACATACAGCTGCCTCTTCATAAGTCAACATGCAATCTATATTTGTTGCAATTGGTTATGATCTTGATTGTTTTAGAAGTCAAAAGGGTTGAAGAAGTATCATAATTTTGGATGTATGCTAAAACAGATAAGGTAAATAATGAAACCACCAATGATGCATTGCTTAGGTGATTGCAGAAGATATTCTTCACTTGGAATTCAACTTTGAATGATTTGGTAGTTATGGGATGATGGGCATACAAAGACAAAGGAAATTCCAACATTGCTATCAAATATTTTTCTCATTTTATGAACCATATAGGTTAATATTATTCACGATTTAAAAATTCATCTGATTCGACTGTAAAATTTTTGAATCTTTCAACTATTTAATTCGGTTTTCAGTTTACTTTAATTATTATTATTGTCAAAATTTAATTGTTTTATTAATTAATTGATCAATTTTTATAAATTAATAATTTTTATAAACTAAAATAAATCAATTAATTTTATTTAATAGTCTTTTTTAATTAAACTTCAAATTATTCGATAAATAAACACAATCTATTTCAATCATATTTTAAATTTTTAATTTTAATCAATCTTTAACTAATTTAATGACGGTCAAATATCAGTTGAATCTTTTAAAACTTAAGTCTATTGTTTTATTGATTTAACTTTTGACCGAATTTTTAAAACATTGCAACTTATAGTAAGAAAATACAAAGATTTCATATTATATCTAACTCTTTAACATGATTTTTATATAATGAATTTATGTAGATTGAATATGAAAAGAAGTTAATTTTATCCTAATCTTTGAAGTTAGTAATTGGATGAAGAAAATTTGATTATGACACCATTATTTTAAGACTCTTAATTTAGTAGTTTATTTTATTGTTTTTTAACTTCATTCTAATTAATTTTAAGAGATGAATATAGTCATAATGATGGTGTGAGTTTATTTGCGAGAATTGTAGGAATTAGATCTTCTGTTTTATTTATAATATTCCTATCATGTTCTGTTAAATCTTATCTATATATTTACGTAGATTTCACATAAATATATGAATGAGATTTAATAGAATAAAGTTGGAATAGAGTAGCTAAAACAGAAGATTTGACGTGTGAATTATGAATTATTTGTTATCTTTTTATATATATGTATATTTACTTTCCTTAATCCATGAATCACTAATAAAATATAGGAAGTCCGTTGTTCATCATTTAAAAATTAAAAGACGTGTACTGCTTGATGGTTAAAACAAATGCGGTGAGCGTGGATCGAACACGCGACCTTCAGATCTTCAGTCTGACGCTCTCCCAACTGAGCTATCCCCGCCTGTGCCCTCCTCGCAGTTCATATTTCATTTAATTGAATTTTACAAGAATTCACACGCACTTAATTAAACGGACATGACAATGCGAGAAAAATTAATAAACAATTGTTTTCTCTTTCACCAAAACACAATTTCTACACGATTATTCGTGTCCACAGAATCTCCTCATTTTGTTTTACAAGCACTTCCATATAAATTCAGGTTACATGGCCTGTTTCAATATCTCAAGCACCAAGTCCTTTCCAAACTACTTTTATGTATAAATGTTGTAACTTTTAACGTCCCATATCTGTTAGTCAGTCTTTCATTCATCCTAGATTTATTGATTAGCAGAAAGTTGAGGTTGGCATTGTTCTGTTGAAATAAGAGACAATATGAGAAACAAAAATGAAATACTGACTCAAGAATGCCACTGAATGGGAAATTCCAACCATAATTGCTAAGCATAAACATTACCAAACCAGGATGTTCTTAATTGATCATTAAAACTTCCAAAGACACCAAACAAAAAGTTTCCCTCGCAGGAGAGTAAGGTTCTAATACAAAATATGAAAACTTATCAAAAGTAAGACAGATAATGAATCTAGAAAAGTGAGGTTCCCTTGCCCTTCTTGTCACCTCCAATCTCAAAGTGCTTGCACCTCTGTATCAGCCATACAAAGAATCAAAAGATTGGAATCAAATGAATGAAAAACAGTAAAATATGGCACTTTTAGCTGATGAAAATAATAAACCTTGATAGGATGTTGTGACACATGCTTGCAGCTCTGGCATTGCAACCTCAACACAATCTTCTTGGTGGTCTTAGCCTGTTCAGAACACCATTACCAAGAAGGTCATCAACAACAGTAGAACAGGTTAGTGATTATATGATAATCACGGGTGCAGGTGGCAACACAATCACAACATAAAGATGGTATGTGATTCGAGATAGAATCTCTTGCCTTCTTATGGAAAACAGGCTTGGTCTGACCACCATAACCTGATTGCTTACGATCGTAACGTCGCTTTCCTTGTGCAGCAAGGCTGTCTTTTCCCTTTTTGTATTGTGTAACCTTGTGCAAGGTGTGCTTCCTGCACTCCTTGTTCTTGCAATAAGTTTTCTTCGTCTTTGGAACGTTCACCTGCAAATGGTGGATTAGAGCCAATAGGAAGTAAAAGGCACCGGTCAAAATCTAAAGGCCATCTTGCAGTTGGAAATGACCACTAAAACAGACACAGACAATAAATGCTAAAAATTTTCTTCAAGACTTCAAATTTAAGAGAGAAACTATTGCAATCATAATATAGACCAAGGCCTTGTATTGTCTCTCATTTTATCATAAGCTTACACTTCCAAAACCCAATTCACACCATCCATCCCCAACACTGTTTGACCAGAACAACAAAAAATGATCACTACATTAATTGCATTGCATTGCTTATGAGCTATCGAAATGGTCAATAACATAACAAACTCAACAAGAACACAAGGTCAAATCACTACGAACCCATGTTTGAATTTTTTAAAAAGACCAAAAAAAAAAAAAACCTCCACTAGCAAAAGCAGCAAAAGAACACAGTTCTACGAACTCCTAGAATAAAGATTCGATCTTTGAAATTCCAACTCTTGAATCCTATGCACAACAGCTCCTCAGTAGCCAGACGGATATGAAACGAATACAACCACCACATAATACTAACTATTAGAGAGAGTGAGAAATGAACAGCTAACTACTGGAGAGAGCTCGAGAGAGGCTTACCATTGTTGACGGCGTAAGCAAAGTCCTCGGAGAAGAGACGCAGATGGTTGGATTCTAGGGTTTGGGAGTCTTAGTTGGCTTATATAATAAAAGGGTTTATGTTTTAGTCCCTTTTCTTCTAATTTTCATTTTTTAAGTCCTTGGAGTCTTTCTTTATTAGGATAACAAATATAACGTCATAAAAAATATGGTTAGTGATAATAAATTTTATTAGAACAATTAAAAAGCAGCTATTTTTTTATTTTATTAAATTTCAATTAATTATTTTATTTTTATTAATTAAAAATCTTAATTGTAGTAATGAATTTATAAAATTCTAATTGTTTCATAAAAAATTTTCTAATTTATTTTTCATTTCCCATATTTTTCTTTATCATAATTAACTAAGATATAAACTTGATTCAATCTAGGTTTAATTTTAAAATAAAAAAATGGTGAATCAAGTTAGATTTTTTTATAGTTTAAAACTTGACCCAAAATTTGAAATTTATTTTTTCAAATCCAAATTTGATAAAATCAAAATTTTATCTATTAACTTTATGTTGAATCGGGTTGAATCGTTTGCCTCTTTTGTAGGATTAAATCTTATGTTCCGGTTATGGTGATCGTATCATGTTCTATTAAATCTCATCCACACATTTACATAAAGTAGTAAATGTATAATTGAAATTTAACATAATAGAATTGGAACAAAAGATTTAATATACTCTTTTGCCATCCTTAAAACAAATAGGTTAGAATAGATTGAAAAGAAGTGAATCTCACTAAAATGCAGGATCAGAAAAAAATCTGGTAGTATTCTCTTATTTGATAGAGATACTGTTTTCAAAATAGAGTGAAAAGAAGCAAAAAACCAAATTTCATCCACCATCAGGAAACAGCTAAACATGCATTCTCTGTGAACAATTGCTAAAGTAGTTCAAATAACACTACTACCAAGCATCAAGACCGTATTATTGTGTTTGAACAGACATGTGAGGACCACTTTTGATGAAAGAAGTAAGCAATCCTCTTCTGAGACCGTCATCTTCTTCTGATACTCTATCAGCAAAGGCATTTGGAGTTCAAATTTTTGTTTTTTAACCCTGAAAAAACAACAATTACTGTCAAAGAAATCTTCCTATGTACAAAATACTCAGTCCCTGCTCAAAGTAGCAATCAGCATAGAAATCGACTTGAATATGTAAAAGGAAATACAGATAAAGCCAAGGAAGAATCAATGGTGAAGAAATCAACCGATTTAGGTTAAAGTTGATATGATTGGATGGGAAATATGCGTATGGCACGGAAAAAAGACGGAAGAGGAAATGGCATTGCGCACAGAAAAATGGCAGTGAATACATCCATTTGCTCCATATACCATAAACAACTCTCACTCTAATACAAGTTTGTTATCATGTCTACACTCTGAAGATGGTTTGTCGGTAAGGCGTGACCCAAGATCCTATCTACCCAGGTGCATATTCCTCCCTTTTCGCTATGGGAACATTACATGATTATATACATTGAGTTCTTGAATCATAAGAATATTGCATGCAACAAAATCACGGGCAGAAAACCTGCATTTTGAAGCTTTTCTATTTGACCAACTTGGAGATCATTTTGTAACAAGGAAGCATGAATCAAATGATTTTGTAATCAAAAGAAAGTCGCGAGCTTCAACATAATTTACCTCATTTCCTCTTTTTCTTAGATACAACGTCTCTAGACTTGTTGATATGTACTTTTTCTCTCTTAATAAATAGATGATTGTACTTCTCTAGCACACGATCTTTCTCTTCAAGCATGCCTAACACCTCAAATGCATTGGCAACTTTCCGAACTATTGTTTTATCCGGTGGTTTTCGATCGAAAGCCTCCAACCCCTTGAAAAGCTTTAACAGACAATAATCAATATGTTAACTTTAAAAAGAGGCAAGCTGCTTGAAAGCATTAACTAATAATGTTCAACTGAATTT
>JAOTAY010000189.1:2423119-2441876 GCA_025629805.1 Erythroxylum baracoense | reverse complement strand
GAAATTCATGCATTACGAGCTCAGTTGGAAGCTGCAAAGTATGATGTGATTAAATACTGCATAGGTACCCTTGTCTCTATATCTGCAGTTGGGCTTGCTGTTGTTAGAATCTTGATGTAGACTTTGATCAGCAGTTCTGTGACTAATTTTATAGAACTGTAGATAGCTTTTCACGGTGACTTAGCCCAACTAAAGCAAACTTATTTTTTAGGCATTTTTACGGGTAAAAAAAAATCAAGTTGGTCAGAGCACGAATGGATGTTCATTTGTAAGAGAAGTAATGTACTTTAGGAGTTCACAAAATTCGGAAAACAGACTCCCATATGTTGGGAAGATATTTTGAAGAGACAATTGCTTTTGGCTTTTTAGTTTTTGCACCGGTGGAAGCAGTTGGGATTATAACTAGAAAGTTTTTAGTGTCCTTTGTAATTCAAACAGCTCATTCTTTGTCTAAGATGTTTAGAAGTTATATTCATCAGAGAACTATAAATTGTGTTTTGACTTGTAAAATTGTTTCTTATCGTATGAAAGTATGTCTTAGTAACCTTAGGCTTGGCAAAAAACCCAAACTCAATGTGGGAGTGGAACGGCTTTATAGTTTACACCGGCGGCATCACAGAGAGAAAACGTCGTTGCTTTCAAAGATGGCTAAACGAAACGATAGGTTTCGTACGATCCAAGTCTTCCTATATTTTTATAACAACCACGTTTACCATCTTACCTGCTTGTTTTACAAGAAACATTATCACAGGACACGTGACAGTCACATGTTACGTTCTAACTGGTCGACCAACCTGGCGTAGTTTGCAATTTTCTTGTATTTTCCTTTCCTATGCTAAAATTGTAATTCCTCGTTTGATCTCCAATTGCTTGAAAATCGGCGGTCTTGTGAAATTTGAAGGTGAAAATCACAATCTTCTTTCTGCCACTTAATTTTTGAAATAATTTGTATGTATATTTTAACATCACCATCTAGTATAAATTATTATTTATCTAATAAGTAAGGATATAAGTGATCTATCATGAAACCATTTCATGTAATATATTTATTTTTCTCCTTGGGTAAGAAAGAAGAGTTCTAAAACAGTAATAAAGAAAAGATGGTCCTAGTTGAAGCGCTAAATCATTTTGGCAATGTGCCTATATAGTGTGTACTATATATTGATATGTGAGTATTCTAGCAAAAATTGGCACAAGTAACACCATACTTCATTGTGTTCTAGACCATACATATGTAGAAAAATATCATCAATAATTTAAAATAATGAACAACTTCATTTATATATCAAAATACCACGACCGATTGGAAGCAATTCCATGTGAAAACAAAAACCATACTAGGACTCAATACATCTATTATTAGCCAAATGTGTAAAAAAAAAATACTATCAGTCCACGTACACTTTAAAATAGGAATATTATTTCATAGTACAAATCATGTCCTGTCTTAATGCAAACAATGCAAGAATTCTATTTGTTAAATACCATGTTTATGTATAAAAAAAATACCACCATTCATTATAGACAAGCAAGACGTAGACCTTTAAATATAAATATAATGAATGAATGAAAATAATACTATGTCTCAAAACAAACTATACCAGGACTCACAGTACATTTAATACTATAGTTATATACACAAATTACTATAATGAAATAACATTAACAATTTTAGTGCAAAATAAGAATATCATATCTGAGTACAAACCATACACTATATCAAACAAAGTTAGGTATTTTTTTTCTTTTGTATTTTCATTTTGAATTGGGGGAGATTTGAGTGCGATTTTAGGTTATAGCGAGTGTACAGCGAGAAGATATTTTGGTTTCTTTAGGGTGTGCGATGGAATATGAAAAATGTGTGTATAAATGTTGAGGTATTTGTTTTCTTTAGTGGGATTTAATGAAACTATGAAATTAAATAATGTTCACGCAGTAGGATGCTAATTTATACGTGGAGAATGAAATGGATGGGATAAGATCAATTTAGGAAATGCAAACTTTTTCAACATTTAGGTTTGGTTATGTTAGGGTACAACTTGTGATTCTGCTGTAACATTATTGTTATCTTATCACGGCACTTGTTAAGAATTGATGACGATTTTTCTTTCTCAGCATCCTTCAAGTTCTATTGCCAAGGGATTTATGCATAGGCAGATTTCGCAATTTGTGAAACCCAATGGAAATCGTGCTTTTCTCGTTGATACATTAGGTCTGGTAATTTTAATGTCACTTGTTCTTTTGTTTGGTTCCAAAACGAATTAGTTCAAAGATGTAGTTGTGTGTTAAGCTATAAACCTAATGATTTGCCTCTTCTTTGTAATTTATGTTTTCAACATGAAGGTAAGGAGATTGGACGCACAAGGTGTGCCATCCAAGCAAGCAGAAGCTATAACAATTGCTATAACTGAACTGTTAAATGATATTTTGGAGAATGTATCACATTCTTTCATTTCTAAGCAGAAATGCAAAAGGTAATCAATTTAAAGGAGAAATTACTTTACAAAAAAATATTTCATTATTATTGTTGAAAGTTTGAACAAATTAGATTTTATGTAATTCTTTGTAGACAATCCCTTAATTAAGGGATTATTTTTAGAGATTATCCTTAGCTATAATATCTAGCTATATTAGGGATATTTCTATATTAGGGATATTTTCAAACGAGGAGTCTTCCTAAATTAGGAGACTACCACCACTATGTAACCTAGCTCTATATAATGACCTATGGGTCTGCAGCATATGTAAGATAGAACTTTCAAGAAATATCGAAGTTTACACATATTCATGCATAGAGGAAAATAGTTCATGATTCATCCATGCGCGCTCTCCTTATTGTGGCATGGCATATGGAATGTTCACTTCTTCAACTTATAACTTTCTTTTATCAAATCAAGTACATCTAACATTACCTCACCAGACATTAGACCTTGGGAGTGGACATCAAAAGGTACCAAATTGGAATATGTGGACCTGATTTCTTTTGCTCTATAACTATTGCCACTTCAGGAATTTATTGAGTTAGATTTAAAGTGTAACTTAATCTTTATCTTTCTTAATCTTAATCTTTCAAGTCTTTTTATGCAGTTTTAACCATATTGTAATATTTTTTTTTTTTCTTCTTGTTTCTGCATTATAGCTTCTTCCATTTATTGGAGGAGTATTGCAAGATCATTTATGGAGCTATTCAACTTGCTTATACCTGCCAACTACATTGATTTCCATTCAAATAACTTTATCTGAAGTACGATTTCTGACATGATCCTATTATTTATTATCTCTTTTAGGTGGGTTGCAAATACGTTGGATTTTAACAAGGATTATGACGCTAGTGTGTTTGAAACAACTATAAGGTTGCTTTTACCAGGTTTACCGTATAGTTAGCTTTTCTATATTAAAATAAAATAATACTGTTGCAAATATACTAGGTGTGACAATATCTTAGATTGTTATGGCTTGAGGTTTTATTTTCTTCTGCTAATATATCCTGCCTTTTTATTCAAATCCAGAGTTGTAGGTGGGCTACTTAGTGCATATGATCTTTCAGGAGACAAAGTTTTCCTTGAAAAGGCCAAAGATATTACTGACAGATTACTTCCTGCTTGGAATACACCTTCTGGAATCCCATATAACACAATTAACCTGGCACATGGAAATGCTCGTAACCCTGGATGGACTGGTGTAAGTGTTATTGTTCTAGTCACTATCATGTCATATATTGGAAAGAAATTCCTTATGTCCTGTCCTGAATGGACAATGTGGCTGGAGCTTAGCTTTCCTTTCTGATGGCACCCGAAATTCCTTTCTTTTGCATTTCTTTTAGTTGTTCATTTATCGTTATCTTTATCCTTTGTCAGTTTGTTGCTGATCTGTTATTAATACTATGTGATTTCATTAATGTATAATCTAGAGTTTCATATTTTTGGTGCTATTCTGAAAAACCTAATTTTCATTTATCCTTTCGCTAGGCAATCTGTCATGCCATTCCTGTTCCAATATATCTGTTTGATACACCTCCTAACTCTATTAGTTGTGCACACAATCACTCTTTGTTGACATGGTGGCATGTTGAGATCTGGGATGTCTATAAACAGTTGAATATTCCTGAAATGTAATTGTTTTCACTATCATTCTTGTTCCCAGGGAAACAGTATTCTTGCAGATTCTGGAACTGAGCAGCTTGAATTTATTGCTCTTTCTCAAAGGACCGGAGATCCAAAATATCAACGAGTAGTATGTTTCTTCCATTTTTTCATGTCTAATTGTGTATTTGTTTGTCATCCATGCATTGGTATTGCTGACTTCATGTGCAGAAATCATGTCATTATTGACCATTTTCGGTCATTATTTTCTACACTGATAAAATTGGACTAAATAGTTCCTGTGTTATTTTTGTCCTTACAAAATTCAGCTATTTAATGGATTCGTTTACTTTATTATGTGGACTTTTTAAGATGGCTTGAATTAGTAGTTTTGCTTTCCATAGTGAATAAATATTGACTGGAAATTGATCTTTCAGGTAGAAAAGGTAGTCGAGGTGCTCAATGGAACTTATCCTGATGATGGTTTACTTCCAATCTACATCAATCCTCATTCGGGAACTGGGACATACTCCACAATAACTTTTGGTGCCATGGGTGACAGGTACCTCTAGAAGATTTAGACACCTATTGTTTAGTATGTGTGCTTCGAGTTTTCTTTCAATGGTGATACCTGCTAATATTGTTCTGATAAAACCCCCAAATTTGATCAGCTTAAATATTTTTTTGCAGCTTTTATGAGTATTTGCTAAAGGTCTGGGTCCAGGGAAACAGAACTTCAGCTGTGAAAGGCTATAGGTAAAGACTATATTATCATACATATTCTTGTAGTTGTCAATGACTTGCATAACCCGGCGATCAGCTGCAGTTAATTTGGTTGATCTATTGATTTTGTTATCCAGTAAAGAATACTTTTGTTGAACATGGGTTTCTGAGTGTAGAAAACATGATTAAATCTGAAATTTGAACGCAATTGAAGAAATGTAGTGTATTTTAATAACTTAAAACCATATGCTTCTATTTTCCAGGGAAGTTGCTTCCTTCATATTTTCTCTTGATCTTCACTATTTGATTTGAATTTGTAAAATACTATTTTTGTAGCTATGTTCGTTTTGAATTTTTCTGATACCAAAGTAAACGGAATTTGAATCTTGGAAGCAGGGAAATGTGGGAAAAGTCAATGAAGGGCTTGTTTAGCTTGGTGAGGAGAAGCACACCATCATCATTCTCGTACATTTGTGAAAAGAGCGGAGACATGCTGACAGACAAGGTAATATTTATTTTTCATGGTACCTATTACTGCAATTTTTTCCACTATTGCATGCTTAGTGTAAGTTTGCTCATCAAAAAGAAAAAGAAAAATCTAGGGATCAAATGCTGATTCCTTGACCTCCTTATATTTGTAGATGGATGAATTAGCATGCTTTGCTCCAGGAATGCTTGCTTTAGGAGCCTCTGGTTATGGACAAACTGATTCCCAGAAATATCTTTTTTTAGCTGAAGAGGTACTCTTGATATCTTCAAAACTACATATTAAAAATATTCATTTTCTGACTGTAGCAAGTTTCGTTTATTTTGATGCAAAAATTCTTTCAGAGGTGTTTGAAACCTTTGATTTATGAAATTATAAAAAATTTTCGTCACCCTTGCTAAAAGTTAGTTGTTGGCTTGTGTGCTCGTGTACTTATCTTAGTGAGTTGCAGAAAATATCTACTTGCTTTTTGTCCATTTATTTTGTTAGATTGTTGAACTTGCACACCAAACTCATCACAACTTTTGTATCTAGATGTCCCTTGCATGCACATGCACAACTTCTTTAGTGAACCCATTCATCTTTTTGTCAAACATCAGCAAAACAATTGTTATACTGTTATTTCTAGTAGACATATAAATCTATTGCCACTGCATCTTTTCCTGGTGGGATGTTGTTGTTCATGAACTCAAGCATGCAGTTTCAATGGAACCTTGAGGTGGAGGTCTTGTAAAACGATTTCACCGAGGATAAGAAAGTAATTTGCATTACTTATCGACCTAAATGGATTAGTTAATATAACTTCTTCCAGAAGATGGCTAAGATCTTTAAGGAGCAGCTTTTGACCTTTTATCTTTTGACATTTTAGCCTTATGTACCTGCTCCCTTTCAATTCACTAAATGCTTGAGGAAGAACATGTAACAGTTTCTGGTACAGATTCTGTTCTACTGCTTCCTAATTGTACTTTTCTTGACAAGGATTCTGTTTAAGTTTTAGGACTAGAATTTATAAAATAAGGAATTGAAATAAAAGATAAATCTAGGAATCACTCCTAGGTTAGTATCAAGAACTAGGAAACCACACCTAGGATTTGAAACCAAAAAAAAACTGTTGGAAACAGAGCGATAGGTTTCTATAAATCACTTCTAGATTTCAGGAATCACTACTAAATATCTTATACTGGAACAGTTTGTGTCCTGTATTGTAGTAGTAGTGAACTTTGTATTGTCTTGCTATTTGAAATAGATGGTCTAAGAACTAGTTATTAAACTAGTATCCTGCTATAGTAGTGAATATTAGCTGTATATTGCTCATTTGGCAATACGCAAGTACATGATTCAGGTTTATGCTTTGAGTATGCATCTGAAACCTTATTTGTTTCCTTTTGCAGCTTGCGTGGACTTGTTACAACTTTTACCAGTCTACACCAACAAAGTTGGCTGGAGAAAATTACTTTTTCCGTTCTGGGCAGGTTAGCTATCTTTTTCCTTAATATTATTAGCTATGGTTTCTCCATTGTCCCGTGGTGGTTTACATACCTCATTTTCAGGACATGAATGTGGGTACATCTTGGAATATCTTGAGACCAGAGACAATTGAATCACTATTTTATCTGTGGCGTTTGACGGGCAATAAAACATATCAGGAGTGGGGTTGGAATATTTTTCAAGCATTTGAAAAGAATTCACGAATTGAGACAGGATATGTTGGATTGAAGGATGTAAGCAAGCCTTTTACCTTCCAAACCACTTTACTTGAAATCTCTGTATATGTGATGATAATTTCCTTCACAGGAGTTAAGCTTTATTTAAGAATGTAATACTTTCTTAAACATTTGTTATAATGTAATATCTCACTAAACTATGGCTTCCCTCATCTAGGATACTGATTTTTGTTATTGTTCAAAATCAAGGTTCTTTTAGAGGATAAAGATATACCGTGGGGAGATTTTAATATTTACTTCTTCTTCCTCCTACCTCCTTGGGCATCATTATTCATCAATAGATAAGGGTTGACAGAAACATATGCATGTTGGAGTCCTTACATTGTCTGTTTTTTAGTTGTTCAGACACCTGGAGGATACCTTTTTAGAGTTTTTTGATAAAATAAAATAAATGGGCCAAAATACTCTATTTACACAATTTTTTGAGTTGCAGGCTTATTTAGCTAATAGTTTATATGAAAACTGTTAACTTGTTTAACTTTTTCATCTAAAATGTCATTTAGCCTCTCCTTTTTTTTTTTTTTTTTTTTTTTGACGTTTAAGGAACTGATCTCTGAAGGAAGAAGATAATGCCTTAATGAGTAATATTTTTGTTGTTTTTCCCAACTGCTACTGAATGTTACATGATATTTTCAGGTCAATACTGGTGTCAAAGACAACATGATGCAAAGCTTCTTCCTGGCAGAGACACTGAAGTATCTCTACCTTCTGTTTTCACCATCTTCAGTTATCTCACTTGATGAATGGGTCTTCAACACTGAAGCGCACCCTTTACGAATAGTGGCACGCCATACTGGAGTGATTTCTGGACAATCAGAAAAACGAACAATTAGGATTCGGGGCAGGAAAGAAGGTCAATTTGAGGGTTAAGCTTCTTTGCCATTGGACATCTGGATTAAGCCCCAATTGCATGCTTTGAGGCATGAATTCGAATGGACAACATGGTTTTTTAACCTTACAGTTATTGAATTAGATTAGAGGCCTCTAGAATATGCTTCTGCCACTCCCTGTGCCATATAAGGCAGTTTAGAAGTTTCTTGCTTCCAGGTTGCTGGGAACTGTTGTATCTAATATCATACAATGGAAGCCCTATTGGCTGTGTACTATACGAACAATTTATGCCTGATACGTATATGGAAGATTTTTGACCTTTTTTCATGTTTGGATTAGGAGGAGGATTTAGACTGAAGAATTAGTTGTTTTGGAACCATATGGTGTTTTTCAGATATGAATCAGAAGGTAAGAACTTGCATCAGTATTTCAGTTTTTGTTTAAACATGGTTTAATGCTACGTCCAACCATCACATATGTTCGATGGCAATAAAGCAACTACAGCGTTCAGCGTCCACCGCTAAACAGGGCAATATTTGCCAAAATATGCCAAGGTCTATTGATTTCATGAATACACTTCAACTTTTAATATGCTTCAAGTTGCTTTAACTTGTTTTTGGGTCCAAATCTGGCTCAAATTCGATTGATTTTAAACTGAATAGATTAAATTCAACTTGTTCCAACTTAGACAGCCTGAAATCTGATTGGTTCAAAAGACCAAGCAATACTATTTTGCCTTAAGTGGTTCGTTGGTGTTGGTTTGAACTCGAGTAGCTATAAGTCAATCCACCTGTCCTCTTGAATCAAGTTTCGGGCTTTCAATTGCTCGTGTCCCAAATCGAGGAAAACAGGAAAGTTTTTGTTTGCTTCGTGGATTGGGCTTGACCGCCATCCGACACCAAACACAAGACAGGAAATAGGGAAGAAAGTTGTCTATTTCTTAACTCGTAACCCCATCAACCTTTTCATGCTCATTAACCAGAATCCCGACTCTGCAAAGAGAGACAGTGACACAGCGGAAAAGATGAGCTCAGCCCTCTAAGTAAAGGGATATGGCCAAGAAAGAAACAAGCTTCAAAGAATCTATCCATGTCTTTCTTGAGCTTACAACTGAAACGAATTTGCCATGAAACTAAAAACTTTTCCAGGAACGTTTTGAGGAGAAGGATCAACCCTCTTGAACCTTGATTTAATGCTAACATCATATCGATTCCTCTCTCGCCTTAACCACCCCCCAAAACGCACTTCATCCGTTTTTTCCTCTTTCTCCATTATACCAAATAAAGACTTGTGCTTTCCGTTGACCCTTGACAAAGATATCAAGGAAGACACTAACAGTGGCACCACCAGCAAGTCTGGTGCTTGTTTAGCACCCATTTTATCAAACCAAATTGACTTTCAGTGTGTTCATCATTCGCATTCTGGCAGCTTTCCCTTCTCTAATCCCTTAAAACGGTTTGTTGTGTTGGGTTTGGTTCCTCTGGAGAATGATAAGAAGCAACAGAATTGGCATCTCCAGCATTTATCCCATCGCAGTAGGTTTATTGTTTGTGTCTCCGTTTTCAGTTTTGGCTTTTGAAATGGTTTCTAAGGAAGGATATTCCTTTATACAGCAGCAAAAGCTTGAATCTTTGCCCATTTTTTGACACCTAGTTTGCAGTTGTGCTCTTTTTGAGTTTAATATTTCGTTTTAGGTTTTTTCACGAGGGCTAAACAAATAAAGAGGATTGAATTCAATGATCTACATAGGTATTTTTTTTACTTGTATATACTTTTGTTTTGCTGGTTTCATCACTTTATTCTACGTTAGTTCCTTTATCCGTTTTGCCAATGGTGGATTGTCTGGAAAATGATAGGAAGAACAGAGTCCTTTTTACTGTACTAGTAAACACTTTTTATTCACTTCCTATTTATTATGTTAATTTCTGCAGGATTAAGTAGTTTGTGTTGATTGATTGTTGATTTTTTAAACTGCATGTTACTCTTTCTTAATGCTTTGCAAGAGAAGTGGCTTTTACAGTTATGATTGATATGCCTGGATCCTGATATCCATGCCTTTGAAATGCATTAGCAGTCTGGAGTTATAAGTTGTAAGGTGTGATTATGCATCAAGGTTCTTTTGTTCATGCATGTGATCTAGAAATTGTAGGAAGAAAGGTCTTCTTGAATCAGAGATGGTTGAGAAAAAAGATTAGCAATAGATTATGCTGTTGGCATTTAGAAAAAGAAAATCATTCCTCATCTAACAGGCAAAATCAAGTGTCCTTTAAGCAATATGGATGAGACTACCTAAAGCTGCTGGTTCCAATTAAAACATGACTTTATTCTATCAATGAAATGGATAGTATGATTGTAAAAAAAGAAAGAAAGAAATAGAGGCAGAAGCTGTAATTTGATTCTCGTGTGGCAGAAGAGGATTATTGCAGTCCAGTAGTTGACTGCAACTACCTGTTCAGTTTCCTTTCACATTGAACAGGTAGTTGCAGTCAAGCAAGGCATAATACTAAATGATGTGTCAAATTTTTAAACAGGTTCCTGATAGATACTTCATTCATGGTCAATTTTTGGTGGTTGAATTTTCTTTCTGTTTTGAGATTGGATTCAGAGGTTCCACTGGATTACATAATTATGAAAGGATTGATTCAATGTGTTTTAGATTGTATATGTCAAAAAGAAAGGACTCAAACACTTAGAACTGTATATGTGGGCGTGAACATAACTTCGTGCCTTCACGAACCTTTTATCTAATTGCTTTCAGATGTACCAAAAATAATGTGTTCAAGTGATATAATTTTTAAAACTATTACTCCATGCCTTAAACATCTAATGCTTCTGATATAATTGGCAGTCAACGAGCAGTTACAACTGCACTCTGGTGCAATTTCCTTGTATTTTCTCTTAAATTTGGTGTATGGTTGTCAACCTCTAGTCATGTAATGTTAGCTGAGGTTGTGCATTCGGTCGCAGATTTTGCAAATCAGGTAGTTTTTTTACAAAATTTGCTAATCAATCTTCTGTTTGATTCTAACTAACTCTCTTTTCTGAATATTGAACATATGGAAACTATTTTCCCTTGGCATTGCAGGCACTTCTTGCTTATGGTCTGTCTAGCTCTAGACGTGCACCAGATGCCCTTCATCCGTGAGTCTTCAGCACCAAATATTGATTTTAGGTTGCATAACTTTCCATGTTGATTACTCAGTCATTTGTGGGATGTACAACTTTTGTAGTTGATAGAATATGTGGAAAGGTAATTTGGATGCTTTCCCATTGAGATGAACAAGTTCATTTTTTACTAGGGGTGTTGGGATGAAATTCTTACACATGAGAATCTTATGACTACCACGCCACTTATTGCGTATGATGGGCAACTAATAACTTAGCTTTTCCATTTCTGCCATTCATATTCCTGTACTGTACCACATATGTAGATGTTTATTTTGTCTTATTCCTTTTTCTTTCGTGGACTGTCTAAGTTTCTTTCCTTTTCTTACCCAGTTATGGCTATTCTAAGGAAAGGTTTGTTTGGTCATTGATATCTGCTGTTGGTATCTTTTGTATTGGTTCTGGGGCTACAATTGTTCATGGAATTCAAAACTTGTGGGTTTCCCACGTAAGTAACCAAGTAATATTTGGTTAATTCTATCTAGAACTCTTGAACATTCCCCTCACCATCATTCCATCCAAGACCCGAGTATCACTTTGCAAATGAATTTGTGACACATAAACTTTGATTATCTCAGACCCCTGTAAACCTCAAGTATGCAGCTCTGATTATTGGTGGCTCATTTCTTATTGAAGGTACACTTCTTTTACATGTCAGGCTACTAGATCGTCTGAAATGTCAGATTCAATTTGGGAATTTGTTCTTCATCTTTTCTCATTGAGCAGTTATGTCATCTCTTTAGGGGCTTCTCTTATCGTTGCCATACAAGCTGTAAAGAAGGGTGCAGCTGCAGAAGGAATGAAATTAAGAGATTACATCTGGCGTGGTCATGATCCCACAGCTGTTGCAGTCATGACAGAGGTCAGTTATCATTTCCATTTGTACATTACTAAGAGTATGATGCTAACTGACAAGAAAGAGTCCACCAAAAACTTCCTTGATGATAGTTTATTGTTGGAAATATTGAATCAAATTATGCACATTGAATTAATGTCACTGAAAGGAAGAGAAAAGTGATCACACGAACAAAACTTGGATAATTTCATGCATTCTGCTAACATTAGGTTATCCTGCTGTTACTTTAACTCAAAAGGCAAAGCTCATAGACTAGAATGAATAATAAAGTTTTCTCGTCTATGATTGCAAGTTAAAAAGAAGAATGGGAAGGTCTTACAGATTTTCAGATAAAAAATCACTGTGCTGCTTATTTTGTGTCATCTTTAGCTTCTTGGTTTATCCATTTTTCTTACCCGTGTTTGCTCCCTTTATCTATTACTTTATTTGAACTGTGATATACTATTTGCTTCATTTGAATGGTCCTTGATGGGGAAGAAGAGAATTAGGCAATTCTTGTAGTTCTAATACCAAGATTGTTTCTTCGTTCAATGGTTAGTGAATGACTAATATATTTATTATATACAGTGGATAGCTCTTCATTGATTCATCCTTACGTACAGTTGACAGTTATCGATATCCATGACAAGTTATATCGTATATGCAGGATGGTGCTGCTGTTACTGGACTTGCCATTGCTGGAGCATCATTAGTCGCTGTGAATGCCACAGGAAATCCAATTTATGATCCTATAGGTTCAATTATTGTTGGCAACTTGCTTGGGATGGTATGCACATCTCATCTGGAACTCTTTTCACAGATGTGCAAGAGTAATGTCGTTCTCATGCCACAAATATGTTTTGATATCTAAATAGGAACTTACACTAAGAAGGAATGAAAATGCATTTGCTATAATCCCCCTTACCTATGTTCTTTGGCTTGAAGGTCGGAATTCTGTTTTCCTTTTTGGTGCCTTTGAAAAGTTTTTGTTGAAGTAGAATACTACAAATTAATAGTTAAGAAAAGTTTGTCTTAGTGTTGGAAAAAGTGAATTAAGGTTTTGTCTAGTTACTTTGAAGGTTATTAATTTTTAACTTGAAGGATAGTGAGTTATGAATGATTTGAAGGTTTATGGGGAGATTCATTGATTATTGATTCAAATAATCTGGAAGTTCTTCTGAGGAAATGTCATTCAAGTGAAATTTTATGCAGGTAGCTATATTTCTGATTCAGAGGAATCGACATGCCCTGATTGGCAGAGCAATGGATGACAAAGATATGGAGAAGGTTATGCAATTCTTAATAAGTGATCCGGTATAACTTTAAAAAAAAACAAGGTTGTGTTTTATAGTGTGCTTTCTTTTCGGAAAATTAACAAGCTTCTTGGTTCTTTTATAGGTTGTAGATGCTGTATATGATTGTAAAAGTGAGGTCATTGGACCTGGATTCTTTAGATTTAAGGCAGAAATAGGTGATCATTCTCTGTACAATTCCCTTTTCTTTCTTTTCATTGTCGTGAACGCTGATGTTTGGACGACTGATATTTAGAATACTACATCTGTGTTTGCTTTTAGTTGAAAAACATGGCAGAAAGTGGTAAAATGTTTGATATTTTTAAACATGTTTGAGGACGTTATCCCATACGAGCTTCTGTAATGCTTTTTAATACACTGGTTCCTGTATGAAACAGATTTTAATGGAGTCGTGGTTGTGCAAAATTATCTTTCTAGGACTGGACGTGAAGAGTGGGCAAGACCGGTTGGTATTTGCCTTTAAATTTTCAATTTTTGTTTTCCTTCTCCTAGCTAATGTTTCATGCATTTGCTTTAATATGTGCCCGAGCCGCTCAAATCATTCTCCTCCTTGTTTTCTCGTTTCCTTCAATGATCCTATTGTTTTGTCGTGAAGAGTAAAGGAGAAAAGGGATTTGGGGGAAGACAATTTAGCACATCATATCTAGTTTAATGTAGATCAAAATTCAGGAACTGGTAATTGAAACTGTGTGAGTGACTTTTATGTGTGTAACATGCAGTTTCGAGAAGCCGCAAAAGAGAAAGACAATACTGCATTGCTCAAGATCATGTCCAACTACGGTATGCATCTTCATAACACAGCAAGGATGATTGAGTTTTCCTTGCAAAAATCTTTGATGACTGGCTTTTCCCTTTGCAGGTGAAGAGGTAGTGAATGCTTTAGGATGTGAAGTTGACCGGCTTGAGATGGAGATACAGGAGATTGTACCGGGCATTCGTCATGTTGATATCGAGGCACATAATCCAGCAGGCACATTCCTATGATTCTTTCTGGTAATAGATCTCAGACAAGAGGTATGCTTGCATATTTGTTCCAGAGTGGGTTCATTTTGTCACATTTATCTTAAGATTTTACCAAGTCTGTCAGATTACAAGATACTGGAAGAACATGATATGAATTCTAGCAATTCTGGTAAGAATTTCAGTGGCTGAGTTAAAATGGTCTCTGGTTGCTGCCACCATAAGAATTGATCAAACCAAAGAATCAAAAGCTGGAGATTCTGAGTTGAAGATTCATGTCCGCTTATGTGAGTTTGTATATAATTCAGACTGGTTTATGCTTAAGTTTTGTTCAATTCCAAATTGAATGCTTTATGCTAAGCCACATGATTCTCTCCCAAGAGGGTTTTGATTTTTGAAGCTTAGTTGAGCCGTTACGCTTTTCGATGAGCTAAAAAAATTTCTATACCTCCTTGTTTTTTCTTTAAAAATTACAATAACAACAACAATTCAGTAAATATTTTGTTGGTACGTGAGGTCTTAGAAGATCTAGTGGTATGCAACTTACTTCTAGCTGATAGAGAGATTATTTTCGAATGATTCACATAAAAAAAGAATGAATAAATAAATATTTAATAAATAAGTAGTAAACTAAATAATATGATAAATATAGGCAGATTCCAATAAAAATTGTTTGAGAGATGCAAAAGAAATCATTGTGTGAAGAAAAGCACAATTCTTGATGACCCTCACGAGCTAACAAAGAGTTTCTTTCTTCCAAACTCGTCAACCAGAACAGGCATGAAGGAGAGTTCAAATGTTTCATTTTCTACACATTTTCAGATAAACAGAAACGGTAAAGGAGGAAAGGGGATGAAAATTATTAAAAGGACACAACTTTTTTGTCAACGTCGGCTGAAATTTGATTTTAACATCGGACTGTTAACATCGGAACAACCTACGACATTGTTTTGCTGAAACTACAAGCCTTTATTTCCAAAATTCTGTAGCAATAATTGTCGAAGCATCCTTCTAAACTTCACTTTGTGAGTTTCGAAGATCTTGCATGTATCTCGTAATCAACAACTATTGTTGTAGTAGTTAATAACATTCTCTTATTAATTTCAACAATGGATGCTAAGATTCCAAAATAACTCTAACTGTAAATAACGAAGAGTAAAGTTCTTTTTTTCCTCTATCATTGAAGACCGTAAGATAAGGAATGTATAAAGAATTATTTTTTAAGTTGCCCTTGATTGCTTCCTTCACTGTTCCCGTGACATCATAAAAATAATTTATTGTTGTCTTTTCATCACTACTAGTAGATGAAGTACTCTCACTCAGATTACAAATTGACACAAGGACCAAAAATTATGATCTTAAGTATAATTCTAAAACCTTAACTCCAACATTAAACTTGATATACTGTAATGCGATCTATTTATCACTTGTAAACATTTGCCTTAGCTTTTTCTTCATCAGAACAAAGCATTGAAGTGATAAGAAATTAGTTATAAACGTTGTTATAGAAGGATGATACAAATCTCTACCATTGGTAAAATCATTCTTCGTCAAATTTAGGACTCGTGCACGATTATAGATAAATTTCGTCATTTTCTTTACATTTTGCACAGTCAAATTTAGGATCCGTGCATGATTATAGATAAATTTCGTCGTTTTCTTTGTTTTTTGCACAGTCTTATCAATGATTGAAAAATACCTAGCATTTTTTATTTTTTTCAATATCAGGCTAATGCAATGTACATCACAAAGAGTCCAATAAAAAGAGTTATGCTTGCTTTACAATTTTTTTAGCTATTTTATTGTTAGTAATGAATTACATAATATTTTCTGACCCAATTTCATTCATCACTTCATCAAATGTTTGAAACAAAGTATCAATATTTCTAACAAAATCAAATGCATCAATAGACTTAATAAATATTGACTCCTTAGCACAATAAACTAAAAAATTGATAATGAGATAATGACTTCTATTTGTCTAATTGTCACACGTGATTTAATATTCATAAGTTGTCCTAAGTCATTCTTCTTTTATCCAAATAATTTTTTATTTTATAAATAGAACTGCCCAGAAGTTCACCTATATAGTCATCAATTGAAGGAGTCTTATATCATGGATCGTAAAAGGCAATAATAACATCTACTAAAGACTGGTAATAATAAGACTACGTGACATTGAATAATACAACGTAATATCTATATTGTAAGTTGCTTCTTTAAAATGTAAGACACTATGGATTAAAAGTTGAGCTTTGGGAGTTATTTATAGTGAAAAAAATTAAACACATGTCTTCTTTGCTTCTTTACATTAGGTGCAACATTGCATTTTTGTTTGGTAAGAATACCACCCCGGCACCACCTTCCATATCCTCACTGTTATCCTAACCATTAGAAAAAGAACTTTCACAAGTAATTTAATAGTTTAGCCTTTTTTTTCTATCTTTTTTATATTGATACTCTTCAAGTAAAGTCTTCATTTGTCATTTCACGTTATGTATCACTTTTTTTACAAGGTTCTACTTCAACTTTTATCCCAACTAATGCTTCTATAATTTGGTAATTCTCCTCACATTTCAAATGCTTGTTACAATACACACAAATGATATGATTATTCATTTCAAGAATAAATTTAGCATGATCTCAAACAGGATCATCAAATCTTCTTGAAACAGCTGAATTATTAGGAGTACTTGAACTCTCCTCAATTTATCTAAATAAATAAATAAATACATGTCAAAATTAAATTAATAAATTCATATTCAAAAATAAAATTTTTTTATGTAATATCATTAAATGACTATGAAATTTTAAAAGAATTATAAATATATCTAGATTTTAGATAGACTCTATCTTACGTTTTTCTTTATGATAACACATATTGCAAAAATGACTTTTCTTTATATAACAAGCATCGCAAAAATGATTTAAATACTTACAATTTCACATTATGTTGAATAATAAGTATTCTCTCGTAAATTCACGTATTATTTTCTACTATGTATTTAACTATTCATAATATAAGATGATAAATGTGTATTTGTTACCTATAAGATAGGATTAATATTTGTAATATTATTTCCTAATAGCAACAATGAACAGTATAAAAAATACAAACATTTAATTTTCTTAATTTAATACATATATTGGATGATCTAATTATATATTAAATCTTATATTTAAATGATTAATTATATCTTAAATACATTTTATATACCAACAATAATTAGTAAATTGTATTTTTCATAAAAATTAATTAATAAAATAACAATTTAATGAATTAATTTTAATTTCATTTTTGTGATTATTAAAATAACTTCTAAATTCACAATGTCTAAATGTTATTGAACTATATACAATTCACGTAACCAATTTCAACTTTCAAACTCAGATTGTCATATTTCATTCACAATACACGTTATACAATTAAAACACCATGCAATAGCAATCTAGAGTGGAAACAAGCAACCTAAAACATACACAAAATTAGACAAATTGTAATCAAGTTGAGGCTCGAGGGTCGAGTCAGTTCAACCAGATGCAAATGAACCTAGATTCTGCACTAGGGAGTCGGGGAGGACTTGCTGATTTGAGTCATTGTACGCACAAGAGAGCAACAGCCAGCAAGTAGCGATGGTGGAGACTAGAGAGCAGCGACACAGTCCTGATCCCATTCCTATAGCGATAGCAAGCTGTGGAGGAAGCGACGAGTGTGTGTGGGAGACTGGGAGGCGGTGGAGGGCGTGCGTGAGTGACTGGGAGGGCGATGGTTGGCATGCGTGAAGACTGAAGAGGGTTAGTGAGTGAGTTTTGTTACTTAAGAATAGAGTGAAGAGTGAACGGAAGTTTGGATTTAGTCTTTAGGGTTTAAAATTTTTTTTAATTTGATCCCTAACTTTTTAAAATTGTTATTTGGTCTCTAACAATTCCTAACATTTCGAATACTAGCCAGTGTAAGTCGGTATCAGGCAGTAACAATCGATACCAACCAGTATCTATAATTGATACAATACCAATATTTTGAGTATCACTGTATAAGTAGATACCGACCGGTAAGAAATATTTGAAGGAAATTATACACGAAATTACATATTAATCTCATGATTAATTAACACAATTAATTAACCCTAAGATTGCAACATACTATATTCAATAACAGTATGGATAAATACTTGAAAATTGCGGAACAATTGAATCCATTGTTGTTTTCTGTGAAGCTACGTGACAAAGACGCTGAGGATTTTCTATGCTTTGACACCAAACCGAACAAATCAACAAAAAAAAACTATTTTACAAAAATGACTTAACAAAACCGAAAAACCCTAACAAAAATTCATTATCTATTCTCGAAAATTACTCAAAAGTAGCAGTCACAATTAGGGTTAACAGCCTCTGAGGAATGTCATTGGATTATTGTCATTCACTTTGTGTAATTGTGAGCTCGCCTATCGTGAGACCAATTATTACAAATTGATGTTGTGATGTTGTTATTGGGCATACATTAGATACTATGTTAATGATATACTTACCTTATCAATTTGTCTTTATCAATGTGGTTTTTAATGCTTTGTTTAATTCATTAAATTATGTCTTTGAGTTTTCAATATCCTATCGATATTAGCTTTAGGGCATAATTT
>JAOTAY010000189.1:2404949-2423019 GCA_025629805.1 Erythroxylum baracoense | reverse complement strand
TTCTTGGGCATTGAAGTTGCTAGATCCAACCATGGAATTTATTTGTCGCAAAGGAAGTATGTTTTAGATCTTCTCGTAGAGATTGGTAAGGCTGGTAGCAAGCCTTGTGAGACACCTATGGAATGTAATATGAAGTTAGGGCCATGTCTTGATGAGGAACAAGTTGAAAAAGAACAGTATAAAAGAATTGTGGGGAGACTTATTTATTTGCTACATACACGACCTGATATTGCTTTTGTAGTAAATCTATTAAGTCAATATATGCATGATCCAAGGAAGACATATGAAATTGGTGGATCGTGTACAGGTGTTTGAAATCTGGCCCTGATAAGGGGGTTTTGTTTGCTAAGGATGGTCATTTGGGAGTTGAATATTACACTGATGCAGATTAGGGTGGTGTTGCTAACCAAAGGTCTACATCTGGCTACTTTACCTTTGTAGGTGGAAATCTGGTAACATGGAGGAGTAAAAAACAATCGGTTGTAGCAAGATCTAGTGCAGAGGCGGAATTTCGTGGGTTAGCTCTTAATTTGTGTGAGTTACTTTGGATTAAGAATTTGTTGACAAATCTAGGATTGACTTTGGAGAAACCTATGAAGCTTTTCTGTGATAATAAGTCGGCTATTGACATAGCAAGTAATCCAATCCAGTATGACCGAACAAAACATGTCGAGATTGATCGTTTTTTATTAGAGAAAAACTTGACCAAGGCATGGTGTGTTTTTCATTTGTCAGTTCACAAAAACAGCTCGCAGATGTCTTGACAAAAGGTGTCTCTTGACCACAGTTCCAACACTTTCTGCACATGTTGAATATGCGTGACTTACACATATCCACTTAAAGGGGGTATCATATTACTGATTGTAATCGTTAGATAAATATGGTTGTAGTTATCATGTATAGGCAGATTTTTTAAGTTTTCGAACGTATGCATATCTTTCCATACAAATAGGAGACTGTATACCAAACATTCTGTATATATCACCCCATATTATATGAGTAAAGAATATACAAGAAACAATTCTTCTATTCAGAGTTTGTTCAAATAATAGATATTAAGGACGGCAACATGTCAAGTTATAATTCAAGTCTGAACTTGAAATTAAGTTGGATTATGTTATCATATCGAATCTAATTTTAACATTGTTTTGATTATCTAAAACTACATTGTTTTAAAAAAGTATTATAGTGACAAGTTGAATTGTTGGAGGTTAGTCTTGAGTCGATTCTCTAAACGTAAAATTGAACTTAAGTTTAATCAATCCGAATCCAACTCATTAACTACGATTCAAATTGGATTCAAGGAACTTTGTGATTCTTAAGGAGCAATTCATTGAAAGGTCTTGAGGGACCTGAAGAAAAATCGAACAAGATTAAAATCAGCTTATTTATAATTAAAACATCATATCTCAACTTAAAACTGATAGATTTTTGTTAATATTTTATGGACTAGTATAATAAACATAATTTTGTACAAATCCCGATTAATTTGATGTCAAGATAATTGGGCTTGTTAATTCTCTCTTTAACATGTCATTGGGCCTGTGTTCATGGGCTTGCTATGATGGGTAGGCTTGGCCCATGTTTTGCAGTGCACAGGAGGCCCTACTGCTAGCCGACCTTAAATACAGTCGTCCCATTGAGAACTGTATGTGCTTTTGCTGATTAGGGTTTGAAATAGCAGTAGAAAATCCTCTGCGTCTCTTTCACGTAGCTTCACAGAAAACAACAATGGATTCAATTATTCTGTAATTTTTAGATATTTATCCATACTGTTATTGAATATAGTATGTTGCAATCTTAGGGTTGATTAATTGTGTTGATTAATCATGAGATTAATCTGTAATTTCGTGTATAATTTCCTTCAATATTCATCGTTAAATTTGCTCACCATATACCTGTTGAAATCCAACCGTGATCGAATCACAAGTGTAACAGAAAACAAAGTTTTTTTACGAATTTTGAGCGAATCCTGATAATTGATTAACTTGAATAATAACACGAATACAAATAATAAGAAATCGTATCTTGTTCGTGTTTCTATTAAAAATCCTTTGAAACTTTTTCGATATGTCTAACCTCTAATAATGGTATCTAGAGAGTAAATTCTCAACACCTTTGAGAGGAAGAATATAAGAGTGTTAGCTCATTTTTCTTTTCTTCTAATTATAATTAATTTAATTTTAATAAAATCAAATATCTCATATTTGATCCATAAAGTTTCTCAAACTTTATAATTAAGTCTAACTTAATTAAATTGATTTTTCCTTCACAAGATGCTCTTTAATGTATGACCCATTAAGTTCCTAATATATTGACAATGATTATAAATTCTAATTCTAATTCACAATTAGAAATTAGATAAATTTTTCAATTAAATAATTTATAATTATAGGTCAAGACTGACGTCTAGCAACATGTCATGATCACCAAAATATCAGGAATGTCAAAGTGGTTTGATATAATCAGTCTATGCATGGTTATGATATATAATTTATTCCTTTCGTTATCCAATATTATAATTGAACAGAGTATGGATACATTGTCTATTCTTTTCATCCAATCATGTTTGTTCTTGCTAATTAGTAATTGATTTATAATTGATATTTGAAAACACATTTTCAAATGTCAATCTACTCTGAGTAGAGAATTTCATAAATCTTATCTCTAATTACTTTAGAGTGAAGAATCCTTTATTGACTTGCTCAACTATCTCCATATAGTTCGTACTACATCCAATTACTACCGAATGAATTATCCTATGATGGTTCATAACTAACATCAAAATACAATAATTTCCACGCAAAATACCTTGGTGATCTCAAGTCTAAGGATTAATTATATAACTATTATTATGAGAAAATCCACAGATACATAAGTAATATTCCATTTATGATTCTCATAGTCAGGTCAGTTCAGTAACTTATTCTCTAATAATCACCTATATATTAGTTTAAATATCTTCATACTTTAATTTATAAAATCAATTACTTTTTTCATAAGAAAGAAACATAATATGTGCTAGTTTTACCGTTTCAACAATATCTTATCTTGATAAAACTACAACTAGAAATATTTAGGAATAATACGTAAATGTAAATTGAATCTCACAATTATGATTTCATCATAATTTCAATTTTACATTAATTATTACAAGGATTTTATCTTTAGTATTAAAACATTAAATATAATTAAGTATATCTTTATTAATTATTTTGTCGTTAAACTACAATCAAAACGATTAACTGTGGGCCATAAACCACCAACATGAATCTACTACGTGCACACGCCTGGGGCAGATGACACTCTTCAACTACTCTTTACACAAGCATCCTAGCACCAAACCTCACCTACCACGAAAGATCTTAAGCTACTTTTAGCAGCAAACGAATGGCCTATATTCTTACGTAAGAAAGCATGTGCAAATGAAGAAAGGCACATTAATGACTTTTTTTAAAATTAGAATAATTACACAATTTTTTGGCCAATGTACAAATCTTTTTAAATTGAAACACTTCGCAAAGAGCTAACTTCACCATATGAACCACTCATTCGATGAACCTCTTGGACTTGCAAAGAGTTCTATATTCGTACTCAATCAGCAAGAAAAGGGCAGCCAAAACTATTTTTTTATACTCAGAAGTCAAATTGTTCAAGCTTAATAAAATATTGGAATAAACCAATAGAAATTGAATAAAATACGGTATCGATCAAATAGTCTGAGTGGTGTTTATCATGCTATATTGTTGACAATGACTAGAGATGCATGTGCCATTAAATTTTATAATGTTTTGGACTATAGACAATAACATATTTTTATGTCGCTGGCTTTGGTTGACCACTGGGGAAGGGGGTATTTTTAACATGATATTTAGCGATGATTAAAAATTTAATCTGTTCGGTAAGTTTAATTATAAAAAATTTGAACCAATTAATTTTCGATTCGGTTTTTAATTTTTGTCAATTTGATTTACTTTAATAACTTTCATTATTAAAAACCGACCAATTTATTCATTAATCGATTAGTTTTATAAATTAAAATAAATCAATTAAATTTTCATTTATCAGTCTCTGTTTTTAATTAACTTCAAATTATTTTTTAGGTAAAGGCAATTTTCTTTAATCATATTTTATTTTTTTTTAATTTTTAACCAAATTTTAATACCAATTGAACCTTTTAAATATTATGTTTTATTGAATATATATAATAATTCATTAATTATGTATTTTGAATAAAATATTTGACGAGTTATGTGAAAGAGGGAATTGTGGCCATTACTAACAAGCAACCAATACTCTAAAGAGTGAGTCAATTTCCAACATGATTAGTCTACATTCATTAGTCAAAAGCAAAATATGAACCAAAGAACATGAATGTGAATGGAGATTTTTGCATCACATCATTGTAGAGTAGTTGGAGATTTTTTTCCCCCTTTCTTGCCAAAACCACTAGCAAAAACTTTGAAATTATTCGTGAACATGCATAGAATTTGCAATATTACATGTTTTTCATTAGAGGAAACTATGAAGAGAGAAAGAAAGCAAATGCAACTATGAATATACTAAGAGGTTTAGATTCATCAATCACAACCCATTTTATGGCTTTGTATCAAAACTATAACACATACCATATTGCAGAAGATCTAAATGAAACAGTACACCAAGTTCCTGTTTTCATCTTATTTATTTATATAGGATCATCGTCAGATCAGATGAGTGATTCTGACACCATTAAAGAACTATATCAAACCTCCATAACCAAAAAGAAGAACTGGGTTTTGCCTAAATAATTTGATATATTGTTTTGTTTTGGTGTCTCTCTTCGATCATGTCTCCTCCACCCCATCAAAATTTTCTCCTGTTTTTATCTTGCTCGATCATGGTCGCAGAAGCCGTGGCGTTACCAAGCTGCTTGTTCTTGTGCAAAACTAGGCTTGCTGGGAACTGTTTCCGATCATCGACGGCGTCTCTTTTCTGCACCGGCAACGGGAGGCCGGTGGCTTTCTGCGAAGTGTCGGGTCTGGAGGATTGTGGACGAGGGTACAAGAAATCGGTGGGGAAAAAGTTGTACTGAAGGCCAGCCATGAGTGAAAGCCCTCAGGAACTTTTAACACAAACGGTCGTTGTTAAAAGAGAGTTTGTTGAGAACTTGAAGAGGCTGTTTACAGGTGATATTAGAAGGGCGTTTGTTATATATTAGGAACGTATGGACCTTTCAGGGCTATTTATACAGGGAAAGCTTGCCACGAACTTGGGCTAAAGGAGTTTACTAGCCTAAGAGAGACCAGCAATTTAATTACATGCCCAATAAAACTATATTATTAATCCAATGATATTACTAGCTTTATTTAATAGTATTATATTAGTTCTTTTATGTTTATCTTTACATATATATTTTTTATAACAAGAAATTCTTAAAAGTAGGGGTGGGCAAAAAATTCGAAAAAACTGAACCAACCTACAAAACCGAAGAAACCTACCCAAACCGGTTGGTGTGGAGAGTGATGGATGGTCGATTCAGTTTTGGATATTAAAAAACTGACTATATCGGTTCGGGTGCGATATGGGCAAAATTTTTTACCAAATCAACCCGAACCAAACCGAGCAAGTAAAATCAAAAAAGTTTGTATTTTTTTATACTTCTAACTCTAGGTATATAAGATAAGTTTGCAACTTTGTAAGTATAACAATCACCCAATAGATCCTAAAATGAAATAAAAACTAAAATTGACCCAAATTTTAAGGCCCAAAATTAGGGCCCAAATCAATTGAAGTAACCGAACCGAACCGCAAAGTAAACCGAAAATTCGGTTTCGTTCGGTTTTCTTGTGTCATAAAATCGATTATTCGGTTTGGTCTAAAAAATAGCTAAAAATTGACCGAACCGAACCGTGCTCACTCCTACTTAAAAAGTGACAATTTATGTATGCAGCTTGAGTCCAATATAAATAATTAAAATGACATTATTTTGATCTTTATGTTTTAAAATTTTTAGATCAAATCAACATAATTTTAATAGTCACATTTAAATAAAATTATATCAGTCTATCGTAATTTAAATTTAATCAAAATAATATTATTTTATTCTTTAAGAAAATTAGGTTTCGCTGTTTACTCAATGTTATAAGATTAAGAATAAATCTACCTTAATCAACGATTTGTTAATTTCATATTGACCTAATCAAAATTTCATAATCGAAAAAATTATCAACAGTAAATCTAATCAAATTCGAATATTTAAATTCAAACTCAATTAAATTGAATTTTCAATATAAATTTGGTGTAGCCTTTTCTACCGTTGCTTGTACTTCTAATCTTTTCCTTAAAACAACACATGACGGTTCTCATTTAACTTACGAGAGTTGCGCATTCCATAAGCATCCACACTTGTAGGAATGAATATGATCAATCTTTTGTAGTGATATATTTGAACAAGTTCCATCATTCTTGGAATCCTTCTCAACCACCGGAGGAATAGAAAGAATAACTACTCACATAAAAACATGAAACCGTGTATAGACTGACAGGAATCAAGAGGAAAATTGATCAAAATTTTGAATAAACAACTTTTCGAAAGAATCTTCAATATGATTATCATATCAGAAGGAAGATAGCTAGTAAATGTCTTTCAACTCCAACATCGCTTCTCACTTCTGATAACGCAAGTTGAGGGCATTAGAGCCACTGAAGCAGATAGTTTATGAACTTTTTTCTCATCCAACCTGCTTTTTTCAGGCTTTTCGATGTGATCTCCAACTGGGGTTTGGACCTGACGAACCTGCTTGTTGAAAAGATGATCATCTTTTGTAGGTGATGAAGATTGTGGACGAGGGTACAAGAAATCTGTGGGGAAGAAGTAGTACTGAAGACCAGCCATGGAATTAAGGTAAGACCTCGTTGATATGAACACAATATGTTGGTTTTCAACGTTTTTATAGCAAGTGTTAGGGATACAAAGAGACAGACAGGCTTTGTCTTGAGATTCAAGTCATTTGTGTTCAAAGGTTTTGACTTGTCCAAGAAAGAACAAGAAATAGAAGCTTCTTTCTTGGTATAAGCCGTTGTTCTGGAATCTCATTAATGGTTTTGGTTTTGGTTTTGGTGATCAATAATAAGATTTTTCTAATAGAAAGGAAGTTTCTTTGTACCTCTTATCTTTATAGGTCAATGCCTAGCAAATTACCGTAATTTTCTTGCCAAATAATTAGAGGGATAGCAAATGGCCCGAGTCAGCCCTACTCCAGCCTAATCCCTAGTGTTAGGCTCAGGGCTTGATTAGGCCTGAGGCAGCAAACTCGAACCCTAATTGGACTCGTTTATGCCTAATTTTTAAAAAAATAATAATAAAATAATATCTTTTTACTTATAAGATTTGGGTCTCGCAAATGATCTCTTACAATCTTTACGAGTCGGTCCCAACTTTACCTTTGTTGTTGGGTCCCAAGCCCATCCTAAAGCCCAATCAAGACTGAGGCAATTATGCACAATTTTTTTAAAAAATTAAAAACACCTTATAAGGTTTGAGCCTTACACTACGCAGGGTCAGAATTGGGCAGCCCAAACTCGAGGCTCAACTATTAAAAATTGGCCCAATTTGATCTGTTGACTTCGTGTCTAGTCCGAACTCAGTTGTCATCTCTACCAAATATCTAATTTGAAATTGTTATTGTGATAAAACTAGATGGTTAGTGAATTTAATTTCATGATTTGGGTATTGAAGATTTTATAAATAATTTAGTGGAATTCAGTTCTATATTTAAAAAAGAAAATTTAAAGAATATCTTTATATCATAAGTAAGAAGTTCGGCCCTAAACTTATTTAAAGATAATAATTATAACTTAATTAAGTCAAAGTCAACAAATCAAATTTGAATTAGTTGAACTTTGATTCAAACTTGAATTAGAAAATTTAATCAGCTTAAATTGATTAGAATAAAATGAGGTTGTTTTATTTGATGATTGAATAATTAATTGAAAAATATTAGTTACATCGAATGTTTTGAGTAATTTATTTAAATTATATAATTTATAAATTATTATATACACTTGACAATTTAGATTTTAGATATTCAAAAAATATCAACTACAATTTTTTATCAAATGAAAAATAAGAGTTTTTTTTTATAGAGATGACAACTAGGTTCGGATCATACTCGACCTCGCCTAAGGTCAACGGGTTAAGATTAGGGCCCTATGAGGATAATGATGATTTATACAAAATAACGTCATTTTTATAATTTTAATTAAAAAATTTTAGATTAAATCGAGTTTAACTTGAAATAGGGCTGAGTTACTCAAGGTCAGGTCCAGTCCTAGTTCCAGTGATCACCCAACCTCGGGTCCAGTACTAGTGGTCGCTCAAGTTTGACCGATCCGTTGCGATTACTAATTTTTTATAGCAAAAACCCAAAGTGACTTGGTAGAAGTATACTGTTGCTAAAAGCCCAACCCATTATATTTACACTCTTCCTTCTCCACTATCTCACCCAAAACCCCCGGTAAAACCCTAACCCTATAAATAAATACAATTCCCATTTCCCATAAGACCCTTTCTTCTTCAAGTCGCCTCCTAAATCTAAAACCCTAAACACAGACCCTCAAAGACGCTGACTTTACACTACCACCATGTCCGAAGTGGAGGTTTCGCGCTCAGAGAAGAAAAAGCACAAGAAGAAAACCCACCAAAATGACTCTGAGACCAAAACCACCGCCGGCGACGACTCCGACGACTTCATGATCAAACCTCAGAGCGTCACTCCGGCGATGGACACTTCCCAGTGGCCAATCCTCTTGAAGAACTATGACCGTCTCAATGTCCGTACAGGTCACTACACTCCGTTGCCCTCCGGTCACTCTCCTCTCAAACGGCCTCTCGCCGAGTACATAAGGTACGGTGTGATGAATCTTGATAAACCCGCTAACCCATCTTCTCATGAGGTTGTTGCGTGGATTAAACGGATCCTTCGGGTCGAGAAAACGGGTCATAGTGGGACGTTGGACCCGAAAGTTACTGGGAATTTGATTGTGTGCATTGATAGAGCGACCCGTCTTGTTAAATCTCAACAGGGTGCCGGTAAAGAGTATGTTTGTGTAGCTAGATTGCATAGTAAAGTGCCTGATGTTGCGAAAGTGGCTAGGGCACTTGAGACTCTTACTGGGGCGGTGTTTCAAAGGCCTCCATTAATATCCGCTGTCAAAAGACAGCTTAGGATTAGGACTATCTATGAGAGTAAGTTGTTGGAGTATGATGCTGATAGGCATTTGGTCGTGTTTTGGATTTCGTGCGAGGCGGGAACATATGTGAGGACTATGTGTGTGCATTTGGGATTGATTCTTGGAGTTGGTGGGCATATGCAGGAGCTGAGGAGAGTGAGGTCTGGGATTGTGGGTGAGAAAGATAATATGGTGACTATGCATGATGTGCTAGATGCTCAATGGGTGTATGACAATTATAGAGATGAGACTTATTTGAGGAGGGTGATCATGCCCCTCGAGGTGCTTCTGACTAGTTATAAGAGATTGGTTGTGAAGGATTCTGCCGTCAATGCTATTTGTTATGGGGCAAAGTTGATGATTCCAGGGTTGTTGAGGTTTGAGAATGATATTGAGGTTGGTGAGGAAGTTGTGCTAATGACTACAAAAGGTGAGGCGATTGCTCTGGGCATTGCAGAGATGACTACTGCTGTGATGGCTACTTGTGATCATGGTATTGTGGCAAAGATTAAGAGGGTTGTGATGGATAGGGATACTTATCCGAGAAAATGGGGATTGGGGCCAAAGGCTTCCATGAAGAAGAAGTTGATTGCAGAGGGAAAATTGGATAAGCATGGAAAGCCTAATGAGAATACTCCAAAAGAATGGATGAGGAATGTGATCTTGGCTCCGGGGCAAGATTCTGTAATTGCTAGCCTGGCAGCTGGAGCTACACCAGCTGTAGAAGCAAAGAAGACTGAAGAGGTAGAGAAGGAGAAGAAGAAGAAAAGTGGGGATGTTGAAGATGGGGATGGACGCAAGCGCAAAGCTGGTGAGATTACCGACAGCCCGGCTTCTCAGGTTCCTGCCAAAAAATCAAAAGTTGATGGTAAAGAAGATGAGGCTTTTAATCTGAAGAAGGATAAGTCAGATGGTGTGGAGGAAAGCAAGAAGAAGAAAAAGAAAAGTAAAGAGAGTGGTGAAGATAATTTAGAAGGTACAGTGAAGAACCATAAGGATGATATTGATGGAAGCGAGAAAAAGAAGAAGAAAAAAAAGAATAAAGATGATAGTGAAGCAGAAACAGTAGAGGAAAAAGAGAAGTCCGAGAAGAAGCATAAGAAAAAAGTGAAGGAGAATGTAGAGGCTGCAGCTGCTGTTGATGATAAAAATAATGTTGAGGCGGACAAAAGTGAAAAGAAGAAGAAGAAGAAAAAGAAGGACAAAGATGCAGCAGAATAATCATGAAGTTCAGGATATACTTCTTGGGATGGAGTAACTTCCATTACCTGCATGTGTTTATCTGACATCCCTCTTTGGCTGTTTGAGTACCTTCCCATGCTGCAAAATTTAGTCCTCATAGAATAGTTCTTTTTGCAGATCCTCTTATGTACCACCATAATGTTAATTTAACTTTTGTTGGCTTTGTTCCTTGAAATATGATTGCTATATCAATTTTGTCTTCTTGAACCACTAATCTTGTGTATCTTTGAATCCTCAGAAACTTGGCTATTGCTAATGTCGTGTTCACAGAGTTTGATTGATTCTTCGGCAAGATGATGAGGGAGGCCAGTTCATAATTTTGCAAATACAATGCTCAGACTGTACAATTTGGAAGTTGCTCGAGATTGAGAAAAGAACGATGTTCAGGTTAATCGTAGTCTATGCACATTGAAAAATGCATCAACTTTAGAGAAATAAACTAAACTATACAATAAGTCATGTGTTGTTGAAACCTCATTCAATTAGAAGTTGTTCTTTCTCAAAATTAAAGGCATAGCAGCACTCACCATGACAGAATTTTATCTAAATTTATAAGGCGAGAAACCAAGCTTTTCATTCTTCAAGGTTTCCATTGCTGTACCATATAGGTTTGCTCTAAGATCTAAGCAAATAACTTAAATTGCAAGCAGAGTACAGGAGATGCAAAGCAGCACTACCTCACTAGATGAGTCAGGAAGGTTTCTGAGAGAGGTGGCCAAAGATGGCTTCTCGTACTTGTGAAGGGCATGCCTGGGGCATTTATATTCAAGAAGTCTAATAGCTTTGTTCTCAATACACAGTCCCTTTCTGTGGAGTTCTGCAATAAAGTTCTTGGCCTCTTCAACATTTCAATACAAAATTTCAATAGCATCACTTAAATGGTTGCAGGTGTACAATCTCCAAGTCAAGACTCTGTAACTCAAAGCATTAGGACTTAAGCCATTATCCTGCATCTTTCTAAAAATTCTCCTCTCATTGTCAAACTTTGAGCTTTGCAGAAGCCATCTGCAACAGCCGTGCAAACAACAGCATCAGGGATGGTACCTTTATCAGGAATCAAACCAAAGAGTTTCATTGCTTCCTGCATTAGCCTGTTTTTATAGAGTCCATCAAGCATGGCAACTGCATTGGGTATAAGCCCAGTTTTATTCATTTCCTGTGCATCTTGAGGTGGTGGTGTCGGATCAGAGTTAGAAGTAAACTTTTCTTCTTTTGCAGCAGTAAAACTAGTCACAGTAGTAGTGGTAGTAAATTGCTCAGATTCAGAATCTTCGTCATCCTTATTATCCTTTAGGCCAAGCCTGAACTTTTCAAGAAAAGCAGTTTCAGTAAGCAGCTTCAGAGATTGAGATGAAAATCTTCATCCAATTGGCTCGAGCTTGATTCAAATAAATTAAAATAATACCTTTTTTTAAGATTTGACTCTAATTCAAGATTTAATTTTATTAATTTTAAACTAAATTAGACTTAATTTATCAACTTTAATTATTATAAAATAACAGTTTGATCCGAATTTAAACTTATCCTAATTTGTTTAAATTTAAAGTCAATAAATCTGGTCCAATATAACCAAATTTCAAACTTAGGTCAAACTTGAGAATTGGTCCGAAGCTAACACAAAGGTTCCGAATGACCTGATCACCTTTACTAAAACGAAATCATTTTGGATAAACGTCTTAAAGCAACATTGTTTGGACTTTAGCTTTAGGTAAAATTCTCAAAACGACAAGAATTAAAATTTGAGTTTAAAGAAACTTAACTTTAAAATAATGTTATTTAAGAAATTATATAAAATAAGATTATTTTAAGTAACTCACTCAAACATAACTCTAGATGGCATTTTAAACTCGGTTAAATCTAAAGTCAGCGGATCAGATATAAATTGACTGAATCTTGAGTCTGATTTTTTCAAAGAATTAGGCCTTAAGTTAAGTTCAAGTTTAAATTATCCGATTCCTCTCCACTCAAAATTGGACAATTATAATTAAAAAACATAAATTTGTAAAAAATAATGTTATTTTTAATTAAAAATATAAACAATTAAGTAAGTCAAGTCAAATAAGGCTCGAGCACCTATATCATACTCAAGATCAAGCCCGATTGCCTCAAGCCCAGGCAGGTCTAACTTGACCTGTTGTCATTCTTGCCCAAATCAATCTTATCTTACCTAAAGCCTAGTCCATTGTGATACCTACCAATTTAGCTACTAATTCCAAAAGTTTTGTCTATTTGGTGGCAAGCTATGACTGTACAACTCCATCATTTTCTTTGGCCCTTTTCTTTAGCATAGAAGCAAAAGATTATTAAAAAGATAACGCCAGCTCCATTTCCCTTTAGCGTGCAAGAAACAGCAAACATCGTATGAATCATGCATACTTCGTGTGTTTTTACTTATCAAACGTTTGTGCTTTCCAACAGAAACAGTCAAAAGTAACGGATGCGAGTTCGCATCTTTATCCTATCCATCGTAAACACGTTCAAATTTTGAATTCCCCAACATTATAGGAAAACACAGAACCCAACAAAAGCTTGTTGTGTTGTGTCTTTTCATAAACTGAACGTGGCAGATCCTATCCAAAATGAGTAAAGCCACATATGTCAAACCATCTCTCTGATGATACAAACTTACGTCAGCCCATCGCTATATTTATCTCTTCACCGATCCCAACATATTTCTTGACTCACACTTCTTGATTTGACTATCGTCATCCTCCTGTGCAGATATATGTACATGGGCTCTTTTATGAGTTTCGTATAGCTTCTCGATTTTGTTGGTTTTCTTACTTAAAGATTGGTTCTTTGAGTTCTTTGATAGGTTTCTGCATCTGGGCACTCGTTTTTTTTTTGGTTTTTCTTTAAGGTGGTTCGAAGTTCATTTGATTCTCGAATGAACGGTCTTTCCTCACTGTTTGGAGGTTTAGGGTTCTGGGGAAGCCTTGGGGTTGTTGACCCAATTGACTGATCAAAAAGGTTGGACTTTCGTTGTTTTTATGTACATTTTTTGTGGCATGTTCTTCTTTTATGAGATCGCATTTGTATTGATTAAATTCAGAGAAAGTCTTCTGCAAAAACACTAGTTCCTAATTTGTCGCCCAATTGAAGATGCTGAAGATTATATATTTTGCGATGAACTGAAGCGAATCGAAATGCTATTTGTTGTTTTTCTACTTTCTTATTGATTGAGAGGTATTTGATATAAAGTGGATTTTTTAACTTGTTCCTGGATTTTTGAACTTGTTCTTCTCCCTGGAAAATCCTGCTATTAGAGCTAATTTCAAGTAGACTTATCTTCTGTAAGCCAGAATATGGATATTAGCAATGAGGCAAATGTTGACCCTTTTTCGATTGGACCTTCAACAATCATTGGGAGGACAATAGCTTACAGAGTCTTATTCTGCAAGTCAATGTCACATTTGAGGCATCAAATCTATCATCTGTTGTTGAATTACTCTACAAGATTTAGGGAGTTTATGGGATCCATCTTATCATGGTTGCATCCAAGGAACCCACAAGGAATATTAGCAATGGTAACAATAATTGCAGTTTTATTGAAACGATACACCAATGTGAAAACGAGGGCTGAAATGGCATATCGGAGGAAATTTTGGAGGAACATGATGAGAAGTGCTTTGTCATATGAGGAATGGGCTCATGCTGCTAAGATGCTTGACAAAGAGACCCCGAAGATGAATGAATCGGACCTGTACGATGTAGAATTGGTAAGAAATAAGCTTCAAGAACTCCGCCACCGACGCCAAGAGGGATCTTTGAGGGATATAATGTTTTGTATGAGAGCTGATCTAGGAAGAAATATGGGGAACATGTGTAACCCAGAGCTTCACAAGGGTAGGCTTCATGTGCCTAGGCTCATTAAGGAATATATTGATGAAGTCTCAACTCAACTGAGAATGGTTTGCGACTCAGACTCGGAGGAGCTTTCTCTTGAAGAGAAGCTTTCTTTCATGCATGAAACAAGGCATGCATTTGGGAGAACAGCTTTGCTGTTGAGTGGAGGTGCTTCTCTTGGAGCGTTCCATGTGGGAGTTGTTAAAACACTTGTGAAGCATAAGCTTCTTCCCAGAATAACAGCTGGCTCTAGTGTAGGATCCATTATGTGCTCTATTGTTGCTACCAGGTCATGGCCAGAGCTCCAAAGTTTTTTTGAGGATTCTCTGCAGTCATTGCAGTTTTTTGATCAGATGGGTGGGATCTTTACAGTTGTGAAGAGAGTCATGACACAAGGAGCAGTTCATGAGATCCGGCAATTGCAGTGGATGTTAAGGCATCTTACAAGTAATCTTACATTTCAAGAAGCTTACGACATGACAGGTCGAATTCTAGGGATTACAGTTTGCTCCCCTAGGAAGCATGAGCCCCCTAGATGCCTTAATTATCTAACTTCACCTCATGTTGTTATATGGAGTGCTGTAACTGCTTCTTGTGCCTTTCCTGGCCTTTTTGAAGCACAAGAGTTGATGGCAAAAGACAGGAGTGGGGAAATTGTTCCTTATCATCCCCCATTTAACCTTGACCCTGAGGAGGGATCAAGTACATCTGCTCGTCGTTGGAGGGATGGTAGCTTGGAGATTGATTTACCAATGATGCAATTGAAGGAACTGTTCAATGTCAATCATTTTATTGTGAGTCAGGCAAATCCCCACATTGCTCCATTATTGAGGCTGAAGGATTTTGTAAGAGCTTATGGGGGGAACTTTGCTGCTAAGGTATGAATGTTTTACTTCAAATTTATATTCTTCATATCTGTATTGTTCTTGTTCTAGGTTTAAGGCTTATCACGCTGTATGGTTCAGTATGTATATGTAAATGGTTACTTTTCTTTTTCCAACTTTGGCAGGGGTTGTGAGGCTTATGGTTTCACTGATTATCATATCCTTATTGAAACACTTCTGATGTTTGTGCCATCGCTTGCATTATTATATTGTTGTCCACAATGTTTTGGCCTCTGTTTGTATTCCTGTTTACTAGTTTGTCATTTGGTTAGCTATTGATTTTATGCCGATATATTCAATATATGACTGTCATATTTCACACACTTAATATGTTGGCATGTGGAGAACCTGTATAACTTCCTCATCTAACTGTTTGGCCAAAGGTGCAACAATTCTTGGAATAAGTTTCTTCTGTATAAACTAGAACATAGATTTGAGTTGGACATGTTTGATTAAACTTTCTTCATTACAGAAGAATTGAATTAAGAGGGAGTTGTAAAGGATTTTAGGAATTGTTGAGTTGTAATGGGCATATTATCTTTTTCCAAATATATTTGTTTCTTGTTCATATCTTAAGATAACTGTACTTCTCGCATGACTTGTTCGTCTCCCGCTTTAATCATGCCTTGTTTACTCGTAGCTTGCTCACCTCACTGAGATGGAAGTAAAACATAGATGCAACCAAGTGATGGAACTTGGCTTTCCTCTAGGGGGACTTGCTAATCTTTTTGCTCAAGATTGGGAGGGTGATGTTACCGTTGTCATGCCTGCCACGCTTGCCCAGGTACATGCAAAATTAGATTGATTTGCTCAGTTAAAGGCAACAACTTAGCCATGGTTTATCTGACTTGGATTTCCGAAAGTTTGAAGAAAATGAATTTTGATCATTTGAAGAAATCTATCTATAGTTAAGCAAAGAGTTCAATCATTATTTTGGATCTTTGTTTCCTATGCAGTACTCAAAAATCATACAGAACCCAAATAATGTGGAGTTTCAAAAGGCAGTCAACCAAGGGAGGAGGGGCACATGGGAGAAGCTTTCAGCCATTAAAGCTAACTCTGGCATTGAGCTTGCTCTTGATGAATGTGTTGCGATTCTCAACCACATGCGCAGACTCAAGAGGAGTGCTGAGAGAGCTGCTGCTGCTGCTGCTATGTCTCATGGCCTTGCTAGTGCAGCCCCCAACACTGTCAAATTCAGTGCTTCAAAAAGGATTCCTTCTTGGAACTGTATTGCTCGAGAGAACTCTACCGGCTCGCTCGAGGATTATCTCCTTAATGATGCTGCTGGCATATCCCATCAGGGATTTGGTGGATCTGCTGGAGGGACATTTGCTGCTAGAAATTTGAGGACCAACCGCAACGTGCATGATGGAAGTGAAAGCGAATCTGAAAGCATAGATGTAAATTCTTGGACGAGATCTGGTGGGCCTTTGATGAGGACAACTTCTGCAAATTTGTTTATTGACTTTGTCCAGAATCTTGATGCTGATGAACTCAACAAAGGTCCTGTGGCCTATCCTTACTCTCCAGGGGGAAAGGATCAAAATAACCAAAGCTCAAGGGTGACAACTCCAGATAGAAATTCAGAAAGTGAATGTGAACAGAGGGATTTTAACAATAGGACAACCATTAACGGTTCCAGCATAACAGTTACTGAAGGCGATCTTTTGCAGCCTGAGAGGATTGACAATGGGTTTGTTTTGAATGTTGTAAAAAGGGAAGATTTGCCATTCTCCAATAGGATTCGTGAAGTAGATAATTACAGCAGTGAAGGTCCTGAATGTGTTCAACTTGAGTGCCCGGAAAAGGATATGGATGCTAGCTCAGCGTCTGAATACTCTGGTGACAGTGATGATAACAATGATGCATCTCCAACAAACTTCCTTGAAACATCTTCCAGTCCTAGTTACATGCATGATCCTGGTGTAAATGATGAGCATGGTCAATGTGCCGTGGATAATTAATTCTGAGAAATTCTTGCCCCTCTGCATTAAAAGTTTGTGGAGTTGGTTCCTCTTAACGGAAACAGAACATTGAAAAGTGAAAGTACAGCTAGAACTTCAACCGGTAAGTTACTGTCCGATTCTTCCGTAACATGTGAAGTTGCTGCCATCTTGTATACTAACCTTGCACATACTTGAAAATTTGATAAAGCATAACACTTGTTGCCAATCTTCATTACTTAATCCCAGTTTTTGATTGTGCAAGAGGATAGCAGCTGTGAATTCTCCTTTCTCTATAATTTAGAGTTGTTCATGGTTAATTTTACCTATTCTGGTGGTGCTTCTGTGTATGGAAATCAATTCCTTTCCTGCACAGATCCAAAGTCTGTGTTTCTGATTTCAGGATTCTATCAAAGTTCTTACACACATCCAAGTATCATCTTCAAGACTAAGTCTTTCCAGTTCATGAATCTTATACCGTGTATATGTATCAGATTTTGCAAAACTTATCCTGAATAATTCTATAAGAAAAGCATCTCCCAAAAAAAAACAAAAACCGTTTTGGTTGAAAACAACATGATTATGGCTGACAACATGATTATGACTGATGATTAAGTATCAAACATGTGATGATTAAGGGATAAGCATCAAACATAAAAATTGTATGAAAATCATCAATTATTTGATGAGATAATAATTTAAAATCTAAAATCTTTGGAGGGGTATTTAAGAGAAGTAACATATCCAAACCAATCTAAAATCTATGGTGTTTGCTCTTCAATACATCAATCTATGGTGTTTGTTTAATAGCAACACAGTCAAAAGCATATCCCATCACGGAATAGACAATAAAGCTAAAAAAAAAGGAGCGAACACAAAGAAGGTCAATACCTCATCTCCTTCCACACAAGACTACACCGAACTTTCCACTGACCATGA
>JAOTAY010000189.1:2363945-2376896 GCA_025629805.1 Erythroxylum baracoense | reverse complement strand
AAAAGTGCTTTTGAAGTTTACAGCCAAACACTCATTTTTTCCTTAAAATAACTTTTGCGGTGGAAAAAAGTACTTTTTCACCTGTCAAAAGCTGAACCAAACGTGCTCTAAGTAAAGTATTAAGGCTTGATGGGTGTCAAAGTTAATCTAGTACAAGTTAATATTTTTGAAGAAAGAAAATAATACAAAAATACCAAAGATTTAAGATAGAAAACTCACATTTATTATTTTCAAATATGATGAAGCATTAATATATAGGGTTTTGATTTGTAATAATAAGATGAAGAAGAGGGCTTTAAGGCTTTACAATAAAGTTTTATATGATTTTTATGAGGATTATTAATAAGACTTTGATAGTGAGATAGGAAAAGAAAGGAAAAGGCTTTAGTATAGTAGTAGTTGTAAGAGAGGACGGAGGAAATGAGAAGGAAGGGAGAGAAGAAGTAGATCTTCAGAGGAGGAAATGCTTGCTTCTCTTCTTACAAATGATTCCTTTTATAGATATTTCCATAACCTTTTTTTGTAATTTTAGTATACAATAATAGTCTTTTGCAAGCTTTTTTCACATGAGATCTCCTTCTGATAGCTTATTTTTCCAAGCTTTATATCAACTCAAAATTTTCTTATTTCTAGATAGGCTTTATATTATATTGATTTCTACATTATCATCATCAGGGCCTAATTCTATATTGGTTTATCATGTTTAAGTAGATTTGAATTTTTATAATTGCTTCATTATCTAGAAGTATTATTCTTTAGTCTTGCTCCAACCAATAATGTTTGGTTTTTTAATTCTTGTTGTTAGGAATATTGTGGGCTCACTTATCTTTTAATTCATGGGCTAAGAATGTTAAGTTGTCCATTCTTCGACAACCTATGAGGAAGATTTATAACTTTGTACAAAATTTTCCCATCATTTAACTTTGAATTTTCTTATTAGTACTGGAAGGTTAAGCTATTGATCTTATTTGTAGTAGTATTTCCTAGTCGATATCCATGTGATGAAGAATTTTGATACAAATAGCAATGATGGAGGAAAAACATCTTAATAATGTTTAGGCTAGTGTTTGTCCTTAAATGTGGTTTGTCCTTAGTAGAAATTTTGCAAAAATATTTGTAACATTGATTCATATTATTTCCACCAATTTATAAACTAAAATTAGAAATTAAACTTTGACCTAGTGTTAAGGAAAAATAGTTAGGAGTGACAGTTTGCAGTGTTAATTAACAAAAAGGCATTAAACTAGGCTTGTTAGTAATTATAGTAATTGTATATTAAGGATATGGTAAGTTTATAGTAAATCTTACCTTAAATTTTTTTGGCTTTCATGGCTCTTATCCCTATTTCATTAAGTTGAAAATTTTATTAATTTTAAAGGTCAAATATGCAGTAGTGATTTTGTCATGTTCAATAAAAGGGTGTTTTATTTTGATATAGTAGGTTTCTTCAATAATATATGAATAATATGTCTGTGGTTTTGAAAGATTATGAGGTTTATAGTGTTATCCTTTGAGGAAAAATTATTAACAACTTCAAATGGATTTGTATAATAAAATCCATTTTTCATTAGTTAAAACATTTTGAAAAAAAAACTCTTTTTTGAATAACCACTTTAAGGAGAAAGTTTCTAAGATGCTCATAAATCTCTTGAAAATTATCTTTGTAAAATTTCTTTAGAAACTAGCTCTAGTTTTTGCAAAACAATTTTTCTTTCTGCATTTTTAGGCACCACTTTTTGACAAATTTTATTTTTAAGGATTTCTTACTAGGGAATCCCTTAAAGTTATTACTAACTCTAATATTATTTATAAATGTTGTAACCATTCTTCAATTTTGATTTTTGTAACCAAGAATGAAGAGGCCTCACCTTGTGCTTTAAGTGGAAAGGGAACAAATTTTCCTCCTTTAATATCTCTCTCTATGATTTTATTGGATGGGCTAATAGAGGTGTTTTAAGTTGGTTTTCTGATAGGTTTTGTTATGGCTTTAGGGATGTCTCTGATTGTTTTTCTCTTGGAATCATGCTCTTTACTGCAAAAACTCTTTGGTTAAGAAATATCTGATGTGGTTTACTTCATCTTTAACCAATTCAATATCAAAATAAAAAAAAACTTAATATTACTTTTCTTCTGAAAATTTTTATTTGGAAGCAATATTTTGATCATTTTTTAATAAAACCTCTTTTACGAATTTGCAATCAATACGAAGAAGGAACTTTTTATTTAATAATTCTCCTTAAAATTTTGTAATACATGGAATAGTAGATAATATATCTCTTTTAGTAGTAGAATACTTACTTTGAGTGGGATTTTAATGTCCTAAAGTATATTGTATTATTTGTACTTTATTATCAATAATTTGCTTTAGTATTCCTCCATACCTTTCTTCTTAAACACCAATTTCTACTATTTCATAAGCAATTGGGTTGATTAGTTAATTTCTTTTATTTGGGTTTTAATTTGTTTATTTATGTCAATATTGTTATTCTATTTATAGACTAGGATTCTTCTTTAGTTGATTATATAGAGGTCTACACAATTTGTTAAGGGTTGAGTAGAAATTTATTACAAAATTTAAGTCTCTTAGAAATCTTTGAAAATTATTTTTATCTAATTTTTTGTTAGAAAATTTATTACTAAATTCCAATGTTCGTCCTATTGGTCTTGTTATGCCCTTTTGTATGTAGTGTCCTAGAAATATAATCATCCTCAATAAAAGGTTAACTTTGTTTTATTATTAATATGGATAAATATTTTAATATGCTTAAAATATTGCTCTAGTGTTGATAAAAATACTAATAGTAGGTAAGTATATTTCATTTATTATTCTTTGAGATTTTGAAAGGATTTTTTTATTTCTGAATGACTTTATGTTCTACTCAATTCATCTTAAAGGAATAGTAAAAGTATGTTGGTACAAACCCAAGATCCCTCAATGTCCCTCACAATAACCATCGTTCTCCTCTCTGCAGCTTCCATCTTCTGTAAATACCGTTTTACTTTCTGCACCTACATTTGTTGATTTGTACATAGTTTGTTACGATAGTTTGCTACAATTCTATTAGAGATAGCTATAAATGTAGCTCCTCATATGTATAAATACGTATCACAGCCTAATGAATAAAGTGAGAAAAATTACGCTTTCTTCTCCACTCTCTGGTTTTTGAGACCATGATTTTTGATACTCTTTATTTTTCGTGGTCTCAAAAACCTATATGGTATCAGAGCAGAAATCTGATCCTCCTTAACCCCAAAATCCAAACCAAACCAAAAGCCACAAATGACTCAAAATACAGGAGAGTAGAGCCAATAAGGTGTATCGACTTTGAATTTCGAAAAAGAAATCGAAGCTGAAGCTTATATTACCACTTCGGCTGATGCACCTGGTTGCCTTATGGTCATTACACCTCTCAACGAAAGTAATTACCTGCAATGGAGCAGATCTATGATAATTTCCTTGAAATCCAAAAACAAGTTAGGGTTCATCAGTGGTGAAATCAGCAAACCGGAGGACGATGCCGCACTTGCTAGAAAATGTGTAACGGTGGACAACCCGATGCTTGCGTGGCTGCTTAATTCTCTAAACAAAGAAATTGCAAACTCATTCACGGTGGTTATGGCGTCAAAGGATCTATAGGATGAACTGAAAATTCGTTACGGAGAGAGTAGCGGTCCACACTTATATCATCTCGCACAGGAAATCAGCAACTTAAGACAAGGTAATAACTCCTTTACCACATACTTTACGAAATTGAAGAGCCTGTGGAATGATGTTGACTGCTTAATGCCATATAAGGTGTGTGCTTGCAAATCTGCCAAATACAACTTGTGTGTCGTAAATAATAATAGGCTGATGCAATTTTTGCTTAGTTTAAGGGAAGAATATGGAAATGTGGTCATCCAGATAATGCTTTTAGATCCCCTGACTCCAGTGAACAAAGTGTAGTCCATGATTTTAACAATCGAAAAACAGAAAAGTGTAAATAGGGAGCAAAGCAATCTGGATCAAATTCGCTCTGTTCACTAATCCTGCTAACAACAAAAAATCGACAAACAAAGATAGATTCAGTAGGAAACTGAATGGTAGGAGGGAAGAAAAGATATGTGAGCATTGCAAAGAACATGGACACACCAAAGACACCTGTTTTCTTTTACATGGGGTGCCTAAATGGTACAAGGAGTTGTGTCGAAAAAAAGGCAAAGGGGAATATGCTGGAAATATAATGGATAGCCCAATTGATGACGCCATCGAAAACATAAAAGGGGAAACAAAGCAACCAGCAGGAGCAGATGTGGACGTCGCACACTTGGCCAAGCAGGCTCAAGAATTAATGCTAATGATCAAGGGCAAAACTCCAGTGACTGCAAACGACATCACTTTTAATAGCTTTGCAGGTATATATCCTAAACTGATGATGCTTAGTGAAAATGTATATGATAATGGTTCGTGGATTATCGACTCAGGTGCTTCGGCACACTTGAGCCCAAACCTGTCCCATTTCACCAAATACACACAAATAAACGAACCAAACAAGGTGACCTTACCAGATGACTCGACCCAAGCAATGGAGCATCTGGGCAAAGTCGAAATCGCTCCAACTCTAAACCTCAACGATGTACTCCACATTCCTTCTTTCTCCCACAATTTATTGTCGGTAAATAAATTTACCACTCAACACAAAGTTGCTACTATTTTTATTGATAACCATGTGTTTTTGTAGGACCTATGTGATGATTACGTCGTAGCCAAGTGTGAAGCAAAGAGCGGTGTCTATCGATTATCCGAGGACAACTTACTTCCACCTAAAAGTTTAAAAGGTCCTTCTTTAAAATTTTACATGAACAACCACGTTACCAATTTTGTATCAAATGACTTTATCTTATGGCACAATCGTTTATGACATGTATCTACGAACAAGCTTGCGTATTTACCATCTAAATTTGTTACCATCCCTAACAAATTCTTATGTGAGTTATGCCCTTTAGCAAAACAAGAGAGGAAACATTTCCCTAAACACAATATCATAGCCACCTTCCCATTTGAATTATTACATATCGACTTATGGGATCCACACGGAACTCCAAACATTGATGGATCGTCTTTTTTCTTAACTATTGTTGATGAGATTGCTAGAGCAACTTGGACCTATCTACTTAGTAGCAAAGCCCAAGTCCACCTCACACTAAAGGCCTTCATTAACATGATCCATACTCAATTCACTTCACCCATCCTTAGTGTTAGAATCGATAATGGTACGGAATTTGTTAGCAAATAATACACAGACCTCTTCCTCTCCAAAGGCATCCTACACCATCGAACTTGCCCCTACACTCCACAACAAAATGGAGTTGTCGAAAGAAAACACAAACACCTCCTCCAAATAACCCATGCCCTCATCTTTCAAGCCCAACTACCAAAAGAATTTTGGGGCGAGGCCTTACTCACCTCAACACAAATTATTAATCGTCTACCGTCCAAAGTCATTTCTTGGAAAACACCGTATGAGAAACTATATAGCAACATACCCACTTATGATAATCTCCACACCTTTGGCTGCCTTTGTTTTTCAATAAACACTAAACCTTACAAAGGAAAATTAGAACCACGCGCCACTCGTTACTTGTTCTTGGGATACGTATTCGGATGCAAAGGTTTTAAGATAATGGACCTGAATACAAAAATTATTTCTATGTCCCGTGATGTTGTTTTTCACGAACATATTTTCCCTTTTTCAACAAACAACTAAACACAAACCACTCCCCAACCCATATTTATTGATACTCATTCCACAAATGACATTAAGCCCACAGATTCACCATTTCCTACCTCACATTCGGAGCCCACTATCCAAACATAACTTCCCACAACTCCTGAGCCTATACCCATTCGTTCCCCTGACCTCATACCTGACGGCTCAGTCAATCCACCCCCTTCCCCATCTCCTACCACCGACACCACCACAATACCCTTACCCAACCCTACCAGGTTTAGCTCACGACCCAGACACTGCCCCAAATACCTGGATGACTATGTTAACTACCTCGACACCGCTTAATGTGCTACGTCATCATCATCACAGGTTCCTCCTCTTCTCCCCAATTTACTCCCTTGTTCTAATATCTCTTTCAATTCCCCATACTTGGCGTTCATGTCCACTGTGTCTTTAGAATGTAAACAATTATCATATGCTTCTACCAGGAATAACCCGTTATGGGTCAAGTCTATGAACGACGAACTCGCAGCCCTGGATGGGAATTGTACATGGTCATTCACTGATCTACCAAAAGGAAAGAAAGCTCTCTAGACCAAATGGGTCTTTAAAATTAAAAGACGCCCTGATGGTTCTATCGAGCGTCGCAAAGCCCGCTTGGTTGTCAAAGGGTTCAATCAACGTGTCGGCATCGATTACTCTGACGTCTTCTTTTTGGTGGCCAAATTAACTATGGTTCGTGTCCTGCTATTCATCGTCGCTGCCTATAATTACCCGGTCCAGCACTGCGACATGAACAATGCCTATCTCATATACATCTCACCTCCACAAGGCTACCCTCGCATTCCACCCGGACAGGTGTGCAAGTTAGATAAATCCCTTTATGGCTTGAAACAAGCTGGCAGACGATGGAATAAGCAAGTCACGACTACTCTCACACATTTGGTTTTTCACAATCGACCTCCGACTCTTATTTATTCACCAAGGCTTCAGCTCAATCTTTCATTGCCCTTTTAATTTACGTGGATGATGTTTTACTGATGGGTCCATATGAGACATTACTACAGGATGTGAAAACATTTCTGGATCACAAGTTTACGATCAAGGATCTTGGCTATGCCAAATACTTTATTGAGGTTAAAATTGCTCAGTCTCCTAACGGGATGTTCTTATCTCATCAAAGGTATATTCACGACATTATCCAGGAGGCTGATCTCCCCCGTCTCAAACCAGCCAAGGTCCCCATCCCACAAGGAACTAAGCTGACTCCTGATTTGGGGTCTCTACTCTCCGACCCAGCTAAGTATCACAGATTAATTGGATAACTCCTTTACCTCTCCTTTACACGGCCTGACGTCGCTTTTGCTATTCAATAGCTTAGCCAATTCAACAATGCTCCTCGCACACACCACTGGGAAGTTCTACTTCATGTACTCACGTATTTAAACTGTACTGTGGCTATGAAACTCTTTTATCCTATTCAGCAAAACTTGTCTCTGCGTGCTCATTCTGATGCGAATTGGGCTAGTTGTCTTTTCTCTCGCAAATCAATTATGGGTTATTGCATTACTTTGGGGTTTGCTTTAGTTTCTTGGAAGACAAAAAAATAAAAAATGGTTAGTCATTCTTCCGCGGAATCAGAGTATCGAAGCTTGGCCTCCACTCTCTATAAGTTACGCTAGTTGTCTTACTTACTTCAGGATATGCATATTCCAGTTCATACTCCCATACCACTACACTGTGATAACATGGCCACTATTCATATCTCCACCAACCCAGTGTTTCACGAACGCACAAAACTTCTGGAGATCGATTGCCACCTTGTAAGAAACGCAGTATCCAATGGTTTCATTTCTACTCCCCATATCTCCTTTACCAATCAGTTGGCTGATTATTTTACCAAGGCTTTGTTTGCTCCAAATTTCATCCCTGCCATCTCCAAGTTGGGCCTCGTACACTTGCCTCCAACTTGAGGGGGTGCTGTTGGTACAAACCCAAGACCCCTCAATGTCCCTCACAATAATCATCGTTCTCCTCTCCACAGCTTCCATCTTCTGTAAATACTGTTTTACTTTTTGCACCTATATTTGTTGATTTGTTCATAGTTTGTTACGATTCTATTAGAGACAGTTGTAAATGTAGCTTCTTATATGTATAAATACGTATCACAACCTAATGAATAAAGTGAGAAAAATTATGCTTTCTTCTCCACTCTCTGGTTTTTGATACTCTTTGTTTTTCGTGGTCTCAAAAACCTACAAAGTAGTTTCATACTTATTTTTATGATATATCTAAATTTGTCAACATTATGATTTCATATCAAAATTTAAAAAATATAGAAATTGTCTAACTTTTGAAATAAATCTTTTTTATGTAGAATTAGATATCTAATCCATTGTATTACATTGCTGAGAGGTTTATAATTTATTACTAATCTAAGTACTCTTCTCCCTTGTTCGGAGTTTTTATTTACATAAAAAGCAATACAACTCTATGGTAATGTTAAAGGATATGTTACATTTTTCTTTAACAAGTCATCTATATCTTGCATTTAATAATTTTGCTAAATCTTTATTCACTTATAATGACTTAACTTTAGTAAGAATTTGTTTTTTTATTAAAGTCTTCTTTATATGGTAAATCTACAATATGTTATTTGTTATTCTTGAATGTGTTTGGTAAGTCAACACAAGTATATATTTTTTAATCTTTTCTAAATTGACTATCTATTTTTCTACCATCACATCTTTCATTAAATAAGTTAATTGTTTTCTTTTACATGTATTATGTTATTTAATTGGTTTCATAAATGGAGCAAGCTTTAACTAAATTTATTTTTTACTAGTTTTTAACTTTTCTATGAAAGAAAAACCTAGATTATGGTTATTTATTCTCGAAGTTATACTATCATGATTAATTATATAAAGAGTAATTAATTTTATAGAAAGGTTTCTCAAATAAGCGTACGATGTATATCTTCCACCATAACAAAGGAGGGTTTTACTCATAATTCATTTTGGTATTTATAAACATCAATTTTGTAGATTTTTAATTTTGAGTTATTACATTTTTAGGTCTTTCTTAAATTTTTTTGTAATAGTTTTATAGGAATTATCCTTATTTAATAAAATTTCAATATGCTCAAGTATCAATACTAAATTCTTCTCCTATTCTAAGTATTATTCTTATTACATATTTTTTAGGTTTTGTTAGTACATTGATTTGTTTTTCTTCTTATTCATTATTGTTAATTCAATCAGATACTCTTAAAAATTAGTAGTTTCTAATAATCATAATGCTTCATTCTCTAAAGTATTTTTTAGAAAATTCTTCTGAGCTTTTACTATTTGATATCATTAAGGCATGAATTTATTTCATGTTCTAATTCTTAGTTTTGGAGTTTTTATTAATCTAATCATATGGATTTTCTTACCATACTTATAATATCCTATGTTCTTAAATTAGAATTCGACGTAAATGTTTGTCTTTTATTTTGATTTGATTCTTCTCTAAGAATTATTTTAGTTAAAGAAAGTATTTTTATACCATTTAAAATCTAAAAATATCTAAAGTTTGAAAATAGTTCAACATTTCTATCCCTGAAGTGGGATGGTTCTCCTATGAAATGTAAGGGGGTGCTTGGTTAAGGGGTATGAGAATAAATCATTGGGAATGGAATGAATGGTAAAGATTGGTTGATTATTATGATTGATTGAATAGTTTTTTCATACCCAAGTTTTAGGTAATGGTTCATACTCTCCATGTGCGGGAGGAATGAGTTTGATTCCTACCAACACCAATATTTTTTAACTTTTTAATTAAATATAATTTATTAAAATTTAATTAATTAAAATATATTTAATTAGAATATAAAATATAATTAATTAAATTAATTAAGATAATATCTAATTAATTAATTAAAGTCTAATTAAAATCTAATTAGTTAATTAAAATATAATTAATTAAATGATTAATTAAAATATAATTAATTAATTAAAATAAAATAAATTAATTAGTTAATTACAATGAAATTAATTAAAATATTATTCATTAATTATTTAAAATATAACATCATTTGCATTATCAGAAGAATGTAAATTGTATTAAACTATGTTATTTGATTTTACTATAATAATGAAATGGTGGATATTATGGTTGTGTCGATGAATTACACAATATTTTGGATGATTAAACTATATTTTTAAGATATATGTAACTAATGATATGTTGATGTAAGAAAATATTAGAATTTTTTTTCTTCAAGAACTATTGGAAAGGAAAAATCGCAGTATACTTGATTTTAAACATTTTATCATTATAATTAGAGTACATAAATTAAAAATAATCATTTAAAATATATTTAAATTTTGATTTAAAGCAAAATTTTAACAAATTTTTATTTCTCAACATTTTTAACAAACCAACCACCATCAATAGTAATGGTAATCATTCATTCATCTTAACCAACTATCAGAGTTATAATGATTATATCCATTCTCATTCTTCACTATATTCATTTTCATTCTCATTCTCATTCTCATTCTCTTGTTCTCTATAAACCAAGCATCCTTTTAGTCCTTATTATTATCTATAATATTATATTACATTTTAACGTTTTTTAAAATAGTATTAGTAACATTTTAAATTCGAATAGAGTTAAAATATTAGGTAAAGGTATGATTTTTTAATTTAATATTTTACAAAAAATTTAAGTAAATTTTAATCGTTATTTTTTATTACTACATTAACGTTTTACAAGCTCGTTTGAGTAGCTGCAAGTCGGAAATTTGGTGAAAGTTTTATTAATACATGAAATTCAAGAAAGTCCAACAATACGCAACTACCCTTCTAATTAATAGAGAAGCTATTTCGAAGAAATAACATGTTGAGCGTAAAAGTGATATTAAAGCTGATAATAAGAACTTCTTTAATCATTCTACTTACAAACAGTGGAATGGTACCAGAGGTCATAATGGGTGGGCTTGGTTTAAGTACTATGTTTGGACAAAGAGTGACGAGTACTGATGTCTGAACGACTACAAAAACTGGGCTGTTGTGTCTCATTACATGAAAAAAAAAAACAAAAGAAAACACAATTGGTCATGAGGATGAGTTTGAAGATGCAAAAACAAGCCATTACTAAGAACCAGAACCAGTAAACTAATGTGCTTGTTTCAAACTATGCTATATGAACTAAACTCTTATCCTTCTTTTACTATGAACGTTCTGTCAGTACATGGGAATGTTCAAAAATGGAAGAACCAAACAAGTGAATATAAAAACAAAAGAACGAAGAGGAGTCAAGAGATGTGATGAGAGAAGAAAAGAAGAGAAAGTGGACTAAAACGAAACTGACATGACTAGACAACCCCACGCTTGTCGGGTCCTCTTGAGACCCACAACGACACTCGCATTTACTACAACACACGCTTACCATAATGTCTTTTGGCTTGTTCACTGATGCTGTTCTCTATGCCAGTCTTCACCAGACCACTACCTTCTTATCATTTTCTTAACCTTTGACACTGTTTCTAGGGTTACTGATATGTATATATAATTATATATACACAATACATTCATAAGTGTAAATTACACGGAGTTATTTTATATTTGAAGAACTCTTAAAAATTAAATTTAAAAATATTTGAAAAAGGTATAATTTTAAATCTTTTATATTAATCATTTTTCTTAAATTTCAATTAAAATAACAATAAAATATACATAATATTAATATTACATATAGACTAATTATTATAAATATCCTAGATTGTTAATTTAAGTTAAATTTAATTAATAATTGAGTTTAAGAATTAATGTAGTGACATTAGAATATTAGTCCATTTATGATATTTATAACACGTTTATTTTATTGTTATTTTTTAACCAAATTTATTCTCTTAAATTTTGGTTAAAAATTGAATTTTATAATGAATTTTTACAAAATTTTTGAAAATTAGATACATTTTTAAAATTTATATCATTTTTTCTATACATAAATTACGTATTTTGAGTCATTTAACCAACGAACTAGTTCCAACTTTACATGGTGGCTCACAAAATAATTATTACAATGAATGACGAAGTTTTAAAGTTTCATAATTCACAGTATAAGTTGACAAATCATGAACAGATAAACAGTAATTAACATTAAACAAAATTTCTTGTCAACCTCTTTTAGCAGTAATTAGCAATCTAATCAATAAAGTGAACAACAGAAAAGCAAAAACATGGTCGGCAATCGAGAATGAATTTTCCATTTTAGCAAAAAGGCTAAGAAAGCTACAGGTCATTGGATTCTAATCTAATCTCTAAAGCTTTTTACCCTAATAAGTTCTGGTGGGGTCTTACTGCATTTCTCACCATAATCCACTTGTAAAGTTAGGAAGTCTTTTCACTTACCTAATCAAAGTTTTAAAAATAAGTTAATCTCACTAAACACGCAATAGTAAAGGATAATTATAGAAACGATTATTTATAATTATTTTAACAATAATTGACCCAAACTTAATTTTGTTAATAGATTCTATATTTTACTAATATTAAAAATTCTAATATGATATCAGAGCAAATTTGATTCGGATTATTAATTTTCTAGTTGTTCGTCTAGATGTCTAGTTCTAGCAGCCCAATCCAGTTACTGCTATGTTTATTTTAAGTGACAACTGAATATCTAATCTCAGTTGTACTTAAAAGGGAGTGTTAAAGTATCTCATATTGATTAAATATGAAAATATTAAAGGGTTTATAATTAGTAAAGGTCAATTATCCAAATAACTAGTTCTAGTCATTTTAGCAATAATTAACTCAAGGTCAATTTTTTTCAATAGATTCTATACTCTACCCATATTAAAAGTTTTAATAACTAGTAAGATAAAAGATTTAACCTTTAAAAAATTCAATCGATATTAGACTATAAAATCAATTAAAGATTGAAAAAATTTTAAACATTTTAAAATACAATTGTCCTTACCAATCGAAGAATTTGAAATTTAGTTAAAAAGATTATTATGAAAATTAATTGAATTATTTTAGTTTATAAAAAACTTATTAATTTATAAAAATTAACTGATTAATTAATAAACTTATCAATTTTTAACAAAAAGAGTTACAAGAGTAAATCGAATCGAAAATTTAAAAATTAAACTAAAAAGTTAAACAATTCAAAATTTTTACGATTGAACAAACCTAACCAATTGAATTTTTTAATCACTATACTTAAATAAATGGCTTTGCATACGTT
>JAOTAY010000189.1:2352819-2363845 GCA_025629805.1 Erythroxylum baracoense | reverse complement strand
CTAAAAAGTTAAACAATTCAAAATTTTTACTATTGAACAAACCTAACCAATTGAATTTTTTAATCACTATACTTAAATACATGGCTTTGCATACGTTCTGCAAAGTCCTATATATAAGCCCTATATATCTATTATATATTTATATATATATATATATATATATATATATATATATAAGCATATAGAGTATAGTGATGAAATTAAATTCCCATATGGTGGTATAGTTGAAAACCTTAAAAAACATTGAAAGGCTACAGTGGAGAAGACTTTCTTCTGTCCCTCTCTTAAAATAGTTTTGCTTTGATGTTTCTTTATTTGGGTCCAAGACAAATTGATATGTGTATTTATAAAGAACTTCTTTTTTTTTTTTGGGTATGATGAATTGGGTAAAAATAAATAAAAAAAGGCATATGATGTCTCAAAAGCATATCACAAGATGTGTGTAGAACTCATATTTGCAACTTGCTAATTTTGTCGATCTTTCTTTTTTCTGTGTCTGTTTCTTCTTTACCATTGAAAGGATATGTCATGAACTTCCATTTTAGGCATCAAAAGAGAACTTCGAGCTTTGTGAAAGCGCAAGACATCATTATAATTTCAAATCCTTATGAATGCCTAAAGTTTGGCAAATGATCTAAGGTCCCAGTCAGAGACAACCAACTTATATAGAAAAAATACTTTTAAGTAGGACCAATAACTTTTATTTCACAATTTCTATTTACAATCTTCAACTTGTACATACACAGTTTACAAAGAATAATTGGATATAAAGAGATTATGCAATAAAGAAAAGAGAAAAAAATTAAAAATTTTGATTTCTTTATATATTTTTTCACATAAAATCGTTTCATAAAATATTTAATTTTCCTTATGTTATAAAAATAGTGAATATAAATTACGACAAGTAGAAATAGAATGTTAGTTTGTTATTATATAATATTTTACAACGTGAATAAAAAAAGAAGGAAAATATAATTTTAAAAATTTCTTCATTATAATCCGAAATTATCTAATATAATTTAATATGATTAATCGATATGATATAAAAAAATTTATGCCATTTTTTGACATAAATCGATTATGATATAATAATTTCTTCACTAATTAAGGTAAGGATATATTACAAAACGTTCCAACTTAGCGGTGTTCATCTTCGTCAATATATATATAAATATATATCTGACATGAATATCTACTGTTCACAGGCTCATAACTGGAGTTAACACTGTAGACTTACACAGTGAAACAGAAGTTAAAACACCAGATAGGATAGGATCGATCAATGACAGCCAGTCATGAGAAGAGAAAAGAAAAAAAGGGCAAAAGGAATGAGAGAGACTTGAAGATGAGACATGTGACCCCTCCTCCTCCATCTCTCTCTCTCTCTCCTTTTTTTTTAATCTACTTCTCCTGTTAGCTTCTGCAACTATAGTAGAAAGAGTCCTTGCACCTATGTCTCTGTTAAGCTTTAGAAAGTCATTACAAATGGTGACCCTACACAACGATAACAGCTACGCTAGCCTTAGATAGATGGAGAGAAATAGTGAAGGGAAGATGGAAGAAGTAAGGAGTATTTAGCAGATGTCAGTTTGGTCTTCAGTTTTGCACGTGGAAGTCAGTGCCAAATTTTACACAAGGGAGTAAGGGACATAACTTCCAATAATGTCACTGTAGAATCTAAGATATGGAGGGTAATCTTAAGTTCTAAATCTAAGCGAGGGGTCGGATGGAGAGTGATGTGGGTATATGACACGTGTCACTTGCATAAAAAACTGTGTCCAAGGTCCATTAGCTAGGGACCGTTTTTGTTCTGGATATAGTCTTACTGATTTATGGTACGCTTTCTAAACCGTTTTTTCGGGGTAAAACGTGGTTCTGACCTGATCTGATCTGAATCCATGGCTGATTTCTGTGGAAAGCTACTAGCTAGCCAGGTAGGTAGGCCTAGAGTTAGGGTTTTGCAATAGCGCTTGAAAGGTCAGATCAGGGTCAGTGTCATATGTCCATATCAACATCCCATCACATGCAATGCTCTTGTCTTGTCAAATCATTTGAATGGTTCCAACTTCCTCTCCACCCGCTCACCACCTTTATTTGTACCCATTTTGTTCATATGTCCACTGTATGTCTTATAACATTTTGTGTATTTTGTCTTAATACCCGCATCAAATTTACCACACCAAAACTATATAATAGTGATTTGTCCATATATAGTAAAAAAGATGTTTATTTAAATTATGAATTCTTACAGTAAAATTCTATTTATATAAAATATACATATATGATATCTCTACATTTTGTCATAATACCCACATCTAATTTACCATTTTACACCTATATAATGAACTTTGTATATATAATAGATGTGGTTTATTTAAATTGTAAATTATTATGTATGCTTAATAATTTATTTAATAAATACTTAAAAAATGATAAAGTTCTATTGATATAAATATATATATGCCTCTACATATTATCATAATAGTCACACCTAATTTACTGTACTACACCTATAGAATAGTACAATAGGAGTGGTTTATTCGAGTTTAAATTGTGAAAATTTATCAATATTGAAAAAATATAATATAGATGATACATATAACAATGACATAATTATTAGTATTATTGCCTTTTTTATATTAAATAATCTCTAGTAAAATTTAATTTCAAAGACATTAAAGGAAAAAAATAGGAAATTTGAATAACAAAGTTAAATCGATTAATATACTTTTTCCAAGACTTTGGAATTCATTTAGGTCTAATTAATTAGATTTATGAGATTTTTTTTTAAACGTAAATTCTTAACACCAGAACTAGACAAAATGTACTGAAAGCCTTGGCCCATTTCAAGATTAACCTCACAGCCCAACATAGAAGACAAAGTTTGGCTTGTTTCCTAATAAATGAACCTACAAGAGTTAATCCCTTTTTTTTTTGATAATGGAAACATAAAAACATTCCTTTTTATTCAAATCTTATTATAATTTTTATGAATTTAGAAGAATTAAATTTTTTCTTATACAAAATAATTGAATAATTTCTCAAGTAACTTTATAGTTTATATGAAGGGTATGCCATTATCTAAATTGATGATAGGCTAAAATTCTTTAAAGATTCTTTGTATGTAATTATTTTTCTCACAACAAATCTAAAAAGCCAATACTAAGTGAATGTCCAATTTATCTTTATCAAGCCAAATCAAACTTTAAACTAAGTAAATTATTTCAAGTATTCTAATAAAGATTACGAGCTTTATGGATGTTAGTGAATATATAAAACCAATTAAGTTGGCTTCACACAATAGCTTAAGTTTTTGTGGTGAAACGGTCGTTTAACATAGTATCAGAACCTCTGTGATCAATTAGTCGTGAATTCAAATCCTATCACCCGCTTATTATTTAGCACAAGGTAGAGTAAGTCTATGCAAGTTTCAAGCCCAAAGGTCTTTCATTTAAGAGGGTGTGTTAATGAATGTATAAAATCAATTAAGTTGGTCTCACACAATAGCTTAAGCTTTTGTAGTGAAAAGGTCATTTAACAATAAAAAAAATATCTCAACCTTTATTTTATGAGTTTTTTTAATACTAAATGGATAAGTGAAATATTTTCCTAATTTTCTTCAATTTCTTTCCCAAACAAATACTTGTTTTCGAACTAATTAATTTATAAATTCACTTTCTCTAACATTTACACAATTATTTATTTATGTATTTGTTTTTTAAACCATTTAAAAAATTTCTTTATGAATTTATCGAAAACAATCTCTTTATTAAAAAGGAATAAAACTGTATATTTCTTAACCTCCTCAAATTTCACATCTCAGTAAAATTCTCTAACAATTGGAAAAAGGTGAATGTGAGGGTCCTCATCTAACTGAAGTTCACTGTAATTAATGAAAGTCTGATACAAAGTCTGACTCTAACCCAACTCTAAGTGATTGGTGCAAAAGCATGTACAAGGAGGGGTTGAAAAGTTTTATGCTTTTTACAAGTTGGAGACAACCTTTAGAAACAATGATGTGAAAAGGATTTAATTACATGTTCAGGCCAAGATCTGTCATAAAAGTGATTTAGATTTTTTTCCCCTTCACTTTAATATCAGCCATCCTTAACAACCACATCTGTATTGGAGGACTAAGTAGTTAAATTGGCTATGGAATCCTCCTTTTCAAGTAGGAGCAGTCTGATCTTGAATAGACTCTTACACAATTTGCCCCATTCAATTCATTAAAGAACTAGGTCTTGGGTGGGTGGGGACCTATTAGGGTTCTTTGTATCTAAACCCATTTTCATTTATTTGCTGATTCAATGCAATCTTAAATAACTTGAAATAATTGCTTATTTGAATCATATAATTTGAATTTTATAATTATTCAATATACATAATTTAATTTATTTGTAACAAGAAGGTGAGTTTAAAAGGACAACCAATTATTGTAAATAAGGAGATGAAGCCAACAAAAGGAATAATTATTGATTGGATTTGTCTCTCTAGCTCAACATCCTAAATTACTAAAGTTATTTAATAATAATATAGAACACAACAAAATAATTTGAAATGACACAAATCCAAGTGCTTTGGAATTTTATTGAGAATTTTTTTTAATTTTAAGGCCATATTATTATTATTATTATTATTATTATTATTATTATTATTATTATTATTATTATTATTATTATTATATCTGCAAACTGTATAGGGTGATGTGTTGAAACAATAAAATAAAAATTCCAGTCAAGTGGCTTAAGAGACAGGAATAAAACTCACTTCCACTCAAATGAGTAGTGTCCATGATGGTGTGGTTGCCCTAATTGGTGGAACTTTGATGTCAATAGGAAAGGTTTTAAGAAAGTGAATTTTGCTTAGGTCCCCCCTCCCATTTAGTATAAGTTAATGGTGGTCTCCCAATCGCCTGCAAAATGACTCCAAGTGATCTAAATTTCTTTCCATTATTTAATTCCCAAAATTCAAAATTCTTTATATCAATACTTAGTTTTGTTTTATAGTAATTCTATGTATTATGCACGTTAGTATAATATATTAATATGGAGATTTATAAGTATTAAGAAAAAAATTTCTTTAGAATGTATTCCAATATTGGAACTTTATTAATATATCATTAATTCCCAACTCCTTGAGTTTCCCTCTATTAACTAAGTGAGCACAATTGAAGCTTTATGATGATATAAATCATTCAAGTGAAACATAATTAGGCTTTAGATGAAAGACATATGCATCTAATGACTACTATGTTGGCCGACATTTAATAATAGAGTCAACGAAGCTAAGGCATGACAATTAGATTGTGGACCTACAATTCATTAACACATTTTGATTTTTAAGTTATACTTGTGGAATCATTTTCACAAGTTGATGCTGATTACATGTACCCTTTTAATTACTACTTGATTCAAGTCCCTTTCCTCTATCTAACTTCACGTACCCTTCAACAAAAAAGAAAAAACACTACATCAAGTTATATTGGCAAGTAATTTTCATTAGTAGAGTCCATTTGGGACAAACTTCCATGTATCTAACCTAACTATTTAAAGCCCCTACCTAAAATAAGACACCAAACATATGCTCTTCCCAAACTCACAAAATTATATATATATATGCTTTTGATCATTAGTCATTGAATACATCATGATGTTATGTCTACCAAATATCGTGGCAACATACATTACAAGTCAAAATGTGGGGCTCCTTTAGGAGATTTTTCTAATTACTCCTAGTGAGGCCATATATATGTGTGTGTGTTTGTTTGTTTGTTCTTAATATTATTTTAATCCATCTTTGAAATTGATCGATCTATGTATATTTAAGCTTATGGCGATATGATGGGTTAAAGTATATTAATTTGTAATACTTATTTAGATGCATTAAGTTAAATTAAACTATATAATTAAAAAAAACAGTCTTTCCATTCTCATATAATTTGTCAATTTGTGGGATATATGCATCTTTGATCTGTACTGAATTAATTATAATGCATAATCAAAGATTTGGCAACTCTCTTTCTCTCCCGATCGATGAGATTATGCGTATGCTTGTGTCACTCACATGATTGAAGGAAAAAGAAAACATGATTCTACGGTCTTTGCACTAGCTCTAGTCAAATGGTTTATAAGTCATACATGTCAAAACCTAATGATTTACACCAAGACCGTGTGGAAATATGGCAACTTTAAAGTAGAGTACATAGTCGGTAAGGCACATATTTTCAAATCCAACATGTTGTAAGGTTTGTTGTTTTTTTAAGGTCTATCACACTGTTCCTTCTTTTTCATCCAATCGGTCATAATAATTACTCTTTATATTCTGCAAACTTCTGCATCACAAATAAAAACTAATAAATTAACCAATGATTCTATAAAAAAGACATCACGATCGATTTCACCAAATCAAAAAATGGGTTGAAAGCAATGAAAAAAGAAGAAGAAAGAAACGTAAAATGCAGGTAGAGTCTTTGAGTGTTTGTGTGAGCTGAGGGCCTTGATTGGTGGGATGTGCACATTAAAGGATTCTCCTTAGGTAAATGGCATGAGAAGGGCCATGTTTTGTGTTCTTGAGCTGACTTCAAGTGTTCCACAACCACACATATATGGCAAAGGTAATTGTGTTATTTTTGACCATACACTCTCCACTACCTTCCTTCTCCATTCCATACATGTCATTTGTCCAATTTCACCATATATCTAATCACCAACTTTACTAGAGACATGACCTAAAAAAAAGATTGCATGGAGCTTAATGAAGAGAGGACATTGTAGGAGAAATTAAAATGGTTTCCACCTAAGAGTCCCAAAAGTCCAAAGTCAAAATGTAAAACCCTATCACACACTTAACTTAGAATCTTGGGCAACTTACGATATCTTTCTCTTAACAAGGTATTGAAATCTAATAGTTTGTTAAGCTTGACCTTCAAAACCCTAGAAAAAGATAAAAGAGATCTATTCAAATCAAACACTGAATTGTCACCCACCTGAATATTTGAATCTAAATGCAGACCCTGAAGACTAGACAAGCTTGAAATGGACATATATACATATATATACTGTTTAAGATTGGAAAAGTTTTCTACTTACTTGTCATTTCCTTTGTTGAATAACTAATGAACGAATACCCATATGCATTATTTTCTAAATTTACGGGATAAATCATATTTTTAATTTTATTAATTTAATTATTGTTTTCCATTTCAGTTCTCTGATTATTAAAATTTTCAATTCCATCCTTAAACTTTGTTAATTACTTTATATTAACACTTAAATATCAAATAAGATACCTGTTAACAAGCATTAATAAAATTTTTAAAATTAAATGATCAGTAAATTTAAGAAATGAATTTGAAATTTTAAATGTTAAAAAACTATATATCCCAAATTCACACAGACCACTTTCGTCTTAGATTACCCAATAGAGTTTCGATCAAACACTATTTATTGATTTGCCTTTTATGAGTTGGAAACCAAATTCTAACGTATGTCACCGTAGATGTTGCCTTTTATTCTTACATACTCTACAGAAATTTAAAGAAACAGTAGATTTTACTGTGAAGAAGTGCTAGTTCAATAAATTGCATTTGCAGTGCAGGTTGGGATTTGACCAATGACTGAACGTGTAGTTGGATACAGATCCCAACATCACAAGCAAAGCAAAAAATTTTCAAAAAAATAATCGATTTGTCTGCTAATACGTATTAATACCGAAGTCTTTTGTCTGAACTGCCTAATGAAGCCTCACATCAAATCATATTCGTTACAAGGTACTGGCTTGTTTCTGGCAATCCTGGAAAAGAACCTAACCATTTTGACGTATGCCCTGAAACCTGAATCCTCCTGACATCACCTTTAAATTTTGTTGTTATGTTACTTAATTCACGCAAGTACATGTAACTTAACTCCGAGCCATCATACAGGTTTAGTTCCAATGAAAGCATAATTATAATAAATTATAGTTATTTACAGTGATAATTTGTAATTTATAATTTTAAACTCGTCATATGAATCAAATTAAAAAATAATAATTTAGAATTTTTATTCTTTATTCTTTTTACTTATTTAATCATTTGATTTTGAGTCTATTCACCTTGTAATGCATATATTTCAGTAAATTTGTTCATACAACTGTTAATAAAATTATCATTTATGTGTTATACCGATGCTTATGTTGATTTGGGTTAATTCAAGTTTTGGTTTTTGATAATTGAAATAGCTTCATCTTTGACAAACACCAATATCCCAGCAAAATTTCACTGATACGTGGAGTTTAAAGAGGTCCAATAATACATAACCTTATCTCTAATTAGTAAATAAACTATTTTATAATAATAATAATAACAATAATAATAACAATAATAGCTTCATCTTTGATCTAGACATGAATTACAATAATAATTCATATCATAATTGTAACACTATAGTTATAATTATAATTTGATATATAATTTAAAACTTGATGTGAATATATGTAAAAATAATAATTTGAAGCTTTTATTCTTGTTTTACTTATTTAAAATTTTAAGTTTTCAGTTTATTCACCTCATAGTGATATACAACAACAACAGCACTCAGTAGAAATTCCACCAAAACAAAGAGTTTAAAGAGGTTTAATAATACACAACATTACTTCTAATTAGTAGAGAGGTTGTTTCTTAGTAGTAGTGATATATTTATCCGAATAATTTTGTTTAGAAGACTTTAATAAAATTCTCATTTACGTGAAGTATTGATGTTTTTGTTGATTTCCTCACTTACGAAATTTGTGGTTTTAATTTTTTAGGTTTTGGTTTTTGATTGTTGAAAAAGTTCCATCTTTTTATTTATACATGACATTAATTTTTTTGCTCACGATAATAATTTCTTTTTCTAAAAAGAATAGAATTTTTTTTTATTCTCTTCTTTTTATTTTCTCGGAAAGTTTCCTTTGCTTGTAAAACACACTTGTGGCAATTGGCTGATAAAAAGAGAACCAGACACCGAAAGACAACTCTCTAGTGTTCAGTCTTCGGTCGCAGATGTTAAAGCTACTTTACACTTCTCAACCAAGTCGCTGTTTGCACTTTACTCTTCCAATTCACCATATAAATCTCATCTTTTTTTCTCTCAACCTGCCTAACTTTGAATCATACAAAGTTTTATCTGATTTCCAAGTAAAATAAATAAATATATAGTAAATAATTATAAAAAATAAAATTAATTTCCAAAAGTTCCTTAAGCAATTTGTATGTTGTCATTAAAAGCAAAGTAACTTTAACTAGATCGAATTTTTCACCTAATTTTAAATCATTATTTAGTCAGATAATTTATTTAAAATATGTATTTTATAAATTATTATTTTATGTAATAATCTCAAAAATGAAGATTATATTCTACAATTATAAAAAAGCTTGAAAAGACACATCTACTTTATCTCTCGTTACACTTCTAATCAATTGATCTACTTTTGCATTAATTACAATCATAATAGTAAAATGCATGCAACTGTAGTATGCAATCTTTTCAAAATTGGACTGAAAGTAAAATTGATAAGACAAGAAGTTTAAAATTTAAAAGATTCAATCGGTATTAGATCATCATAAAATCGGTTAAAATTGAATAAAATAAAAAAATTAAAATATGATTGAAAAATTATTGTTATCTATTGAAGAATTTAAAGTTTAATTGAAAAGTATATTATTAATTGAAAATTAATTTATTCATTTTAGTTTATAAGAATTTATTCATTTATAAAAATTGACCAATTAATTAATATATTGATTAATTCTTAACAACAAGAATTAGTAAATCAAACCGAAAAATTAAACGGTTTAAAGTTTTTACGGTCGAACTGGTTAAAGATTTTAGTCGTTGGTAGGATGATCGGCACCATCTTACTACAGATCCTTGTTTCCAATTGCCATAATTGGTTACTATTAAATTTAGGGTTTGAAGCCACCAAATCTAATATTGTAATGTTAAAAAACGGTGCAAGTGAAACATCTCAAGTGCAAGAGGACCACAAGTAGAGTTAAAGTTAACCATAACAGAACCAAAATGGATTATTTTAATACACTAAGTATAATATAATACAACTAAAGCATATATAACTATTGAATTGCACTTAAAAGTGAAAACACTTGATGTTTTCTATAATTCCTTCCTAATTTAGCATCTTACCCATTAATCTTTTCCTTAAGATTGCCGCTATCCCTTTATGGCAACATTTTGATTGCCTTATCTTGAACATTATTACTTTTTATTTTTTAAATTACATTACAACTATTGATATGATTGAAAAATCAAACTGGCTCCACTGATTCAACCGTAAAAATCTTGAATCGTTTAATTTTTCAGTTTGGTTTTTAACTTTTCGATTCGATTTACTTTACTAAGTTAAAAACTTATCGATTTATTAAATCGGTAAATTTTTTTAATTAATAATTTCTTATAAATTAAAATTAATTAATTAATTTTTATTTAACAATCTTTTTAATTAAACTTCAAATTCTTCTATAAGGACAATCTCTTTCAATCATATTTTAACTTCTTTAATTTTATTCAATCTTTAAATGATTTTATGACGGTCTAATACTGATTTAATCTTTTAAACCTTAAACTTCTTGTATTATCAATTTAATTTTCGATCTAGTTTTTTAAATATTGGAAAAAAATTAGCAAATCTGGGAATAGTATGTACTTAGATTTTGAAAGTTTCTTTGGTATTAGGACTCCCATATCAAAATTAAATTCAATTCGAAAGAGATTTAGAGTGATACAAAAGAAAAATATGTTTTAATTTATATTAAAAATATTTAATATGAAAGTTAAAGAGACGATCTAATTATAAAAAACACAAATATTCGTAAAATAATTCATAAAAGATAGATTAATCACCAAATGATCTAAATTGAACTAACCTTTAACTAACAAATTCAATTAGCACATTAAATCACCATTAGTTTCAAATGTCTCCAATTCTTTATTCTTGGTTGATCAAACATGAGAATGTGAGCAATTTGCAATATACACCAAAGAGACAATAT